>RJWJ010034737.1:0-17076 GCA_004363605.1 Indri indri | reverse complement strand
TATCACATATGTAATTTTTTTTAAGGCAAAGAAACTGATTTCTGATACTTCTTGTATATACTTCCCTTAAATGAACAAATGACATTTAGACCTCTTCAATATGGCTGATGGAGAAAAAGAAGCAGCATTTAATCAGTTCTCTTGTTTCTATTATGTTCACGAATTTAAATGCTAATCTGTGACATGCAGCTATTTTTTTAAGACGTAAATCTTTTATACTATGCCTTCTTTTTTTTTTTTTTTTTGAGACAGAGTCTCGCTCTGTTGCCGGGCTAGAGTGCCGTGGTGTCAGCCTAGGTCACAGCAACCTCAAACTCCTGGGCTCAAGCAATCTTCCTGCCTCAGTCTCCCAAGTAGCTGGGACTACAGGCATGCACCACCATGCCCAGGTAATTTTTTCTATATATTTTTAGTTGTTCAGCTAATTTCTTTCTATTTTTCTAGTAGAGACGGGGTCTCACTCTTGCTCAGGCTGGTTTTGAACTCCTGAGCTCAAGCAATCCTGCTGCCTCGGCTTCCCAGAGTGCTGGGATTAGAGGGGTGAGCCACCACGCCCGGCCTATACTATGCCTTCTATAAGGCAATGAGGAAGAAAGGAGGAAGTCTGAAGGTCTGTATTAGTCAGGCTAGGCTAGACTATGCATCAGGAACAAACCAACCCGAAATCTCAGTGTGTTAATAAAATATAAAAGCCACCAGCAGCATACCTGGCAGGTCTCCGGGCAGCTTACTTTAAGCAGTTATTCAAGGATCCATCTTGACTCTGTCATCTCAACACTAGTTTTCCACATTCATTAAGGCAGGGGGTGAAAATCTGTGTAGTGTCCCCCGGGGCTCTTCACTGCCTCAGCCTGGAAGTGACACAGTGCTTCTATTCATGATGTTTCTGGATCAGAACTGGTAGTGTGGTCCACCCATCTCCAGTGAAACTAGAATTGTGATACTGCAGATCTGTGTGTGCCACGGTTGCTATGTCATTATGACTCAGTAAGGGAATAAAATAAGGAAATATTTGTGGGCTCAAAAATCTTAGTTTTATTTTGTTGGTATTTTTTTTTTTTTTTTAATATGACGGGGCCAGGCACGGTGGCTCACACCTGTAATCCTAGCACTTTGGGAGGCTGAGGTGGGAGGATCACTTGAGGCCAGGAGTTCAAGACTAGCCTGAGCAATATAGTGAGACTCCATCTCTATAAAAAAATTTTGTAAAAAATTAGTCAGGCTTGGTGGCGCATGCCTGTAGTCCCAGTGGCTCGGGAGGCTGAGGCAGGAGGATCCCTTGAGCCCAGGAGTTTGAGGTTGCTGTGAGCTATGGTGATGCCACTGTACTCTAGCCTGGGCAACAGAGCAAGACCTTGTCTCAAAAAATAAAAATAAATAAAATAAAATAAAATAAAATAAAAGTATGGTGGGGGCATATAAACACAAATAATGAGAATAATGAATGCTACCTGCTGAAAGGTACTGGTTGTTTCTGTGACCTTTAATTTTTCTTAGTTCTCACATCTGCTGGGATCTTTACATCCTTTTGATTTCTGGTTGTCATGCATCTGCATAATCAATATTTTAAAAATGACATGTACATCTGGACTGCGATACTATGTTTGTGATACCGTGTCCAAAATGTGGCAGAGCACTCATTAGCATTTTCAGATGACTTTATCCTAAAGAGAAAAAAGTTTTTTTAATTTGCTGGAAAGGAGTAAATTTTTCTTTCTTTCTTTTTTTTTTTTTTTGAGACAGAGTCTCACTCTGTTGCCTGGGCTAGAGTGCCATGGTGTCAGCCTAGCTCACAGCAACCTCAAACTCCTGGGCTCAAGGGATCCTTCTGCCTCAGCCTCCCGAGTAGCTGGGACTACAGGCATGCACCACCGTGCATGGCTAATTTTTTCTATGTATTTTTTAGTTGTCCAGCTAATTTCTTTCTATTTTTAGTAGAGATGGGGTCTTGCTCTAGCTCAGGCTGGTCTCGAACTCCGGAGGTCCAATGATCCGCCCTCCTCGGCCTCCCAGAGTGCTGGGATTACAGGCCTGAGCCACCACACCCAGCCGGAAAGGGGTAAATTTTTCAAAGTTGCAAGAAGTAAGAGGTAAATTATTGAGATTGAAAGAATAAAGATTAAATAATTGGTTCTTTTTTCCCCACATAGGAACTATTTTTCGAATTGAAAATATAGTGTGTTCATGTAAAAAACCAGAAATACGGAGGAAGATATAATGCTATTTTCCATAGATAACCATTTGTATTACACAGGATATTTTGACTGCTCTAGCAAATAACTCCCAAATCTCAATAGCTTAATTTAGTAAATGTTTATTTCTTGCTTACACAAATACTCTATACCCTTTTTTTAGATGCTTTTCTAGGCAGCTCTCTCCCAAGCCTCAGGGATCTCAGCTGCCTTCCCGCTTTGTGATGTTATAATCTTCTATTGTGGCCTCCAAAGTCATCATGGAAAATGAAAAGAGTGTGGAAAAAACACAATGATTATTTAAACTCTTTGGCCTGGAAGTGATATATATCGTTTCCATTCACATTACATGGGCCCAAACTAGTCACACAGCTCCATTTACAGGAAAGGGGGCTTCAAAATTAGTCAGTCATTTCTCAGCAACAACTTTCCACTAGAGAAGGAGAACGTGGATCTTTGGAGCTTAGCCTGCTGTCTGTGCCATGCCACTGTGGGTAGGTATCTTTCCAGAGGACTGTCCCCCGGCTCCAACACCACACCCTTTCAACAAAAATGGTGTCATACTGTAATACAAAACATACTAAACATTCAATTTGTAAGCCAGATAAATAGTTTTTAAAAGTGAAATGTGCATTATCACATTTGATGCTCTGTTAAAAATTTGCATAAGAAAACTAAAAGGCAATGGAAAAATTTGTTTTACTAGGTAGGTAAAAAAGAATGGAAAAAAAAAGTAAAAGTAGCCCTTGTTTCACTTATATAAAGTATGCTGAAATATTAAGAACTCACGCAGTCAATTGTGGTTCTAAGAAATTTTTTAGAATTTTCAATTTTTTATTTTATTTAGTCTGAAATACTAGCTTAATTTTAGCCTAGTTTTAAAACTTTAAGTTATGTTGCTGGAATGCTTGTGGGATCTTTAATACATACAGCTATCAATAAGGAAGGAGAAAAGAATCTTAAGCCGTCTGTACCAAATTGGCAATACCTTCCTGTGTGAATCTCAGGAGATTAACATACTCCTATTTCTTGGTCTATGTAGCTGGCATTTGGTAACATTTAATAACACTTTAATAGTAATTTTTAAGTAATCTTTTTATTTTGGAATAATTTTAGATTTATGGAAAGTTTTCAAAGATAGAACAGAGAGGTCCTTTTATTCAGCATCACCTAATGTTAACATCTTACATAACCACTGCATACTTGTCAAAACTAAGAAATAATTAACATTAGTATGGTGTTATTAACTGAACTACAGACTGCATTTGGATTTTACTAGGTTTTTTCACTAATGTCCTTTTTCGATCAGTATGCAACTCAGGATACCTTGTTGCATTTAATCGTCATGCTGCCTTAGTGTGTTCCAGTCTGTGATGACTACTTAGTCTTTTCTTGCTGTTCATGACACTGAGACTTTCAAAGAGTTCCGGGTGGGCATTTTGTAGAATGTTCCTCATTCTGACTTTGTCCGATGTTTTCTAACGGTTACACTAGGGTTATGGATTTTTGCAAAGAATGCCCCAAGGTGAGGCCTTCTTCTCATTACATCGTGTCAGGGGGTACAGGTCATTAACAGGACTTTTTCTAGTGATTTTAACCTTGATTACTTGGTTTAGGTTGTACTTGCCAGGCTTCATTGGTATGTTTTCTCCACATTTAATAATAATTGTAGTGTTTACCCATGCTGATTGGAGCCTCCTGAGTATGTTCTGTTGGATGATTTTTATTTTTAATTTTTTTATAATTTTTCACCAGGAATACTGTGTTGAGATGTTTGATGATTTATATTTACATTCAGCTCTCGTGGGTACATATCTGTGGCTATAAATCCTCTCCGCGAGATTGAACGTGCCTGCTTCCTCCTCAAAGATACATATGTGTTACTTCAACATTTCTTTAAGGGGAAATAAAATGTGACTCTCGCATGGTTTGTGAATATTGGTGCCAATAGTTGATACAGATGCCTGCTTAGGAACCTCTAGCTAGACAGTGGCATGGGGGCATGGGAAGGGAGCATGTCACATCGTTGGAAATACTTTGAGTTGGTAAATTACATTGATGCTACTGAATCTAAACATTGAGACCTGGGCAGCAGTCTGAGCACTGTCCGAATGCAGCATCTATGGCAAACAGCTGCTGCACACTAAATAATTGAGCATTTAGATCACCTAAAATTAGGAAGCTCTGTGGCTTTTCCTATAGCTAGCATTTGGCATGGGTGTTCCATGGTGTTATGAGGGATCCTGGAACCAAAGTGAAAAGTTCCAAATCAAGGGAAGGCCTGCCAGTTTGGGTGAGCCAAGAAACCGATGCATGAAGATATATAAAGTAATAAATTTCATGCCTAATGCATAGATTTTTAAAATTAGCAATGCCTTAGAAGTCATCCTATCTTTCTACCCTGTGAGGAAAATCACTACTCTTTTCTCTTAGTATTTTTTTCCCACATAAGGAAGCTGATTTGTGATTTGATTCTTACTTACCTACAAATTAACATACGATCATGAGAACAAGCACAGAAAAGCATTATTTGTAGATAACAATTATCCTTCTATCTGACTTTCATTTAGGAAGTCTTATCCTTTTGCTGCTAGCATAAATAATGGTTTCTTTTATAAGAAGAAATAATTTTTTGAGGTGTTTTGTGTTTATAAGAGGAATTTATTACCTTTTCTTTCTGGAATTTGAGATTCAATTTGCTATTTGGAAATACGGTTTCACTGAGTTTTCAGTAATTTCTGGTTCAGCACAGAAATGATATTATCGTTGCAACTGGTTTAGAGTTTCTCTTCTTGGAGAACGTGCTGTCACTGTCTATGGTGCTGCTATGAAAACAGGAGATTAAACCCTGACCTTATTCACTGCAGCAGTGATCTCTCTTCTGATCAGATGGTAGCTTCTCAGAGTATGTAGGGAAAAGCAAAGTCTCTGTGCCTAGGGTTAATCTCAGCTATGTTTGCCCGAGATCACTGTAGCTCTGGTCTCCCAACGTTACAGAATTTTATTTTATATATGCAATCTCAGTCATTAATCCCAAGGCATGTGCACGATGCCATAGTGGCTGAGTCAGACACATAGAATGCCTATGGCCAGCTGCTTCCATGAGAGTCTGGCCCTTTCGTTGAGTCTATCACAGTTCAAACTCCTAAATTCCTCATGGAGAGTACTTCAGTGATGAGAGATATGTTAATAATGTTGAATATAAAAATATAAAAAGTGGTTGGGGTCTTAAGCTCTGTGCAAATTTGAACTGGCCTTTCTCCAGTATATTCTGTGTTCCATATTCTGAGGGATGTGGTGTTGGGGTGACTCTTAGCAAGTTCTAAACTTTGTTAAGACCAAGATATTGATTTAGACTTTCTATTCTATTTATTCTAGTTTCCAAATTGCTTTTCTTTAGGGAATTTCTTTATTTTGCTGTATTTTCTAAAAAAAATACAATCTCTATATTAGACTATAGATGAAGCCAAACTTTCTCCCATTTTTTTTCATTACACTTAGATATTACACTTTCCATATCCAATGTGAAACGCTGTAAACAAAATCTGCTCATCTGAATTCTAGACAATGTGGTACAGAAGGTTTTGTGCCTGGCGATTTTATCTGAAGACAGGGAGGAAAAGAAGCCCCTACAGGATCTTTGGTGAATTGTCCTTACGTCGGTGTGCTCACAAAATTGTGGAACAAGTTTCTTTTAAGAGCTGTGGAAATGCAATGTATGGTATAAGTTTAGAGTTACAACTCAATCATCTCAGAGAGTCTTTGCAATTGAATACACTATACATATTTCTTAGTATATAATGGACTGAAGTGTAAAGACACACTATAGAGAAGTTCTCAAGGACTGCCTCAGAAATTGATCTAAGGAAAAACAGTAAAAGGGATTGTTTGGGGGAGGGAGACTGCCTCCTCTCTAACCAAACTTTCAAGGGTTTAAAGACACAGAACAGGGAAGATGGGAGGCAGTTAAGGGCCCCTCTATGGCCTGTCCTTCCAACAGGGTCACAGAACAATGGCAGCTCTGCTGGAGTGGTTCAGAGAAGGTTCTCTGCCTGGCTCCAGGTTTCATTGTCAGCAGCAGGGAAAGCAAGCCTAGGGAGAGAAATGAATGACAGATGCTTCCAGTAAAGTCCTTGATGAGGATGGAAGTGAAGACGATGTGGAAGCTATGAGACTTGCAATCTGATGCAACGCTCCACAGTTTGGAATGTGGTCCTCCTGCAGTGGACTAATGACAATTGTTTAGATGCATTGATTGACAGGCACGATTAAGAGTTCTGCTTGCTTACGTGCTTAGTTTTTGATAAACACACCCTGAGGTATTTGGCCTAATTTACCATCTTAATCCAAGTTTGTGGTATTGAGGATTTTTTGATATCCTCAATAACTAAAAAAGAGTGATTATGGCAAGAGGTACTATTCAATGCAATTAATGATAGGGGGATTTAAGAATAGTGTGCAGACAGAGGTTCTTTAGGTTGTTTTGTATTAACAGCTTTAAGGAATTGTTGGATTGACTCCTTCCACATATAGGAAAGTAAAGGATAGCAACCAGCCCACTGTGACTTTAACAGAAAAGTATTATTCCCAGGGGTGTGTGAGAAAATTCAAAACATGATAAGGAAGGAATAGAGAAGACAGATTCTTTTAGTGGGGGAATGAAGAAATTGTTAGGATTATTAAAAAATCATAATAAAAATATTGCCAATCTTTGCAGTGCATCACGTAAGGAGAATTCTGAGTCATGAAAATGACTGTCTTCAAAACTTATTCTCCTAGTATCCTATTGCCATCCCTAAAAGATGCAGGCAATGATCTTTTAAAAGCATAAGGGAGGCCAGGAGTGGGGGCTCATGCCTGTCATCCTAGCACTCTGGGAGGCCAAGGCAGGAGAATCACTTGAGCTCAGGAGTTCGAGACCAGCCTGAGCAAGAGTGAGACCCCATCTCTACTAAATATAGAAAAAATTAGCTGGGTGTCGTTGCATGTGCCTGTAGTCCCAGCTATTCAGGAGGCAGAGGCAGGAGGATCGCTTGAGCTCAGGAGTTTGAGGTTGCCTTGAGCTAGGCTGACTCCATGGCCTGGGAGACAGAGTGAGACTCTGTCTTAAAAAAAAAAAAAAAAAAAAAGCATAAGGGATCACAAAGCTAAATATTGGGATTTAAAAATGAAATGCTTTGAGGTATCTCCATATTACTTTCTATAGAGGCAATATATGTAACCAAAGTGTTTGTACAGCTGTAATATTCTGAAATGAAATAGAAAAAAAAAAAACAAAATGAAATGCTGTAAAAACTTTAGAGAGGCCAGTAGACACTCTAGAAGTAGTCTCCTTTAAAGGTCCTGACCCGTTATATTGTAAACAATGTTTATGCTCAGTGAACTTTGTGGCTTTTCTAAGCCTTTTTTTCTAAAAATGATAGGTTCTGACATCATGTAGAGTATGTGTAACAAAAACACTGGGGGCAAAGAATCAAAACAATTTAGACAAATAACATCTTTGGGACAATCAGATAATGCTTGTGTCGAGAATTACGGACGGAAAAAAGAAGGGAATGGGGTCATTTGTGTCTTCCCACAACTTCATAAATCTGCTGACAATTGCCATAGTTGGAAAGCCACGTGAAAAGAGATATAGGTCAGAGTAAGGAAGGACAGAGGGTGTCTCTGAGAGTTACGGTAAGAGCTTTGGAAAATCTGCTCATCAGAATTCTAGATGATGTGGTACAGAAGGTTTTGTGCCTGGCGATTTTATCTACAGACAAGGAAGAAAAGAAGCCCCTACTAGATCTTTGGTAAATTGTCCTTATGCCAATGTGCTTACAAAACTGTGGAACAGATTTCTTTTACCAGCTGTGAAAATGTACTGTATGGTACTAGAGTTACAACTCAGTCACCTCAGAGAAATTTGGACTATTTGAATACAGTGTACACACTTCCTTCCTGTTTTTGTGGTTGGCTGGATGACTCGTTTTCAGGCTAGCATCCAAGCTAGACTGCAGGTGAGTTGCTCACTACCCGACACAGGCTCTTTAGAACTGGAGAGAACTGGATTTGAATCTTAGCAGTCACTTGCTGGCTGAGGAATCTCGGGGAAGTCACTTACCCTCTCCGAACCTCAGCCGTCGAAAGACGGTAACCACGGCGCGAGCATGGAGCATAAGAGAAAAACTGGCGTAAAGAACGGTGCCGGGCTCTTTTCCGGTTGTCGCGGCGCGCGGAACCCTGCGCAGCGAAGTCTCTCGCGACACCTGTGCGAGGCGGGCCGGAAGTCCTGCCCAGAACCAGCGCAAGCACCGGAAGTGTTTGGAAATGGAGCTGCAGATCGGCCTGAAGAGCTGCGATCCACGGAAGAGCAAACGCTGCTGTGGCACCACCAGGCTTAAGTCCACCCCGCCCCTAGTTCTCCGTGTGTGTCCTGGGGGACCAGCAGCACTGCGACGAGGCCAAGGCTGTGGGCATCCCCCACATGGACATCAAGGTGCTGAAGAAACTCATTAAAAGTAAGAAGCTGATTAAAAAGCTGGCCAAGAATATGACGCCTTTTTGGCCTCAGAGTCTCTTATCAAGCAGATCCCACGAATCCTCGGCCCGGCCGACATAAGGCTGGCAAGTTTCCTTCCCCGCTGACACCACAACATGGTGGCCGAAGTTGATGAGGTGAGTCCACAATCAAGTTCCAGATGAAGAAGGTTCTATGTCTGGCTGTGGCCGTTGGGCATATGAAGATGACAGACGATGAGCGGAGGTACAACATCCACCTGGCTGTTAATTTTTTGGTGTTATTGCTCAAGAAGAATTGGCAGAAAATCGTTAGGGCTTTATACATAAAGAGCACCATGGGCAAGCCCCAGCACCTGTATTAAGGCACATTCTAATAAATCCTAATGCTGCCAAAAGAAAAGAAAAAAAAGAATGATGCCAGGTTTTTGGCTTGAGCAATTGGGCTGGGGGGATAAGGGTTTGGGGCTGGTGGCTCAGTGTTGGTCATATTAGATGTAAGACGCCTTTTGGACATCCAAATGAAAATGTTGAGTAGGCAGTTGGATATAAAAATCTGGAAAGAGGTTGGGAGGAAGATAAATATTTGGGAGTTAACAGCATGTAGACAGTAATCAAAGTCATCATTAAGAGATCAGGTGTAGATAGAAAAGAGGTATTTTGAGGCTAAGAGGTTGGAGAGCAGAGCAGGAATCTATAAAGAAGTGGCAGGGTCAAAATTTGGAGTGGATTTAATACAAAACAAGAGGTGAAAGAGAAATCAGAGATGGTGAATGTAAGTTTTAGGAATTTGCTACAAAGGGAGCAAAGATATAGGGCCGTAGCTGGCAGAAAAATGGGCAAACTAATTTTTTTTTTTTTTTAGGCAATGAAAAAAATAACAGTATTGGTGTGCAGATGTGAAAAATCCAGCAGTTTTTGCATGCAGGCAGTGTGGCTCCACAGAGTGTACTTTTAACTCTATGATATATAGTTCCAGCAGATCTGATATACATATCCAGTATGAAAGGAAGGATTGGTGACAGAGAAGAGAGAGTGGAGAAATACTGGGAAAAGTCCTTGGGCAGCTACAGAGGAAGATCTAGTTTACCTCTGCTCAGAATACAGACATTTCCGGGTCATAACTGCAGAGAAAGAAGGAAATATGGGCACAGAGTTGGGTGGACTGGTGTGGTAGGAGACATTCTCTTCTAAGTGAAGCAGGAAGTAAGGTCATCAGCTAAGAGTGAAGGTAAGAAGGAGCTGTTAGAAGTTTGAGGAGAATGGTATTAGCAGAGTAGAAAAGTGAATAATTAAGGAAATACAGTATCACTGGGCATTTCTAATGGCCCACTCCAGGCAGTGATTAGAACATACAAGGGTTAGTTCTTTTATTTTATGTAAACATTTCAGCCTTCCAGATTATCTAAAGAGGTTTCAAATAATTAACACATATGTGTTGAAACCATTATTTTCTACTGAGACTAAATTTCTATCAACTTTATCACTTGAGTTAAAGTGCAGGTTTTAGCTATAGCATAGTTGGAAATATAGTTTGAGCCTGTGCATTACAGCTGGCACCAGGCCCTGTCTGTGGAATCAAAGACTAATAAATAATTTAAAATGGATATAAACAATCTCCATTTGGATGTGAATTAAACATTTCAAACTCAACACACTGAAAACAGAATTCTCAAGCATGTTTCCTTTTCTTCCCAGCCTCCTCGCCGCCACTCCTGTCCTGTTCCTTCCTGGATATTCTTAGTCTCAGCAAGCGTCACACCATTCATCTAGCTGCTTTAGCAAAAAGACCAGTCAATACACATCCAAACTATTTCTCGAAGGCTGTTTATTCCTTTCGTTCTCACTTACATTACTGTAACTCAAACCACTTTCTCTTCTCACGTAGATTATTAGCATAACCTTCTAACTGATCTCCCTGCTTCTAGTTGTGTCTCTCCTATCACCAAACCTAAGTGAGTCTGTTTGCCCATGTGCTATGGAAAGCCACACACTAAAGCACTTGGTCTTTGGAGCAAGCAACGTTTATTGCCAGGCAGCTGTGCAAAGAGACAGGAGTCAGGTTCAAATCTGTCTCCCCGGAAGGGCCTTGCAGCTGTTGATTTAAGGAAGAGAACTTAAGGGTGGAGTACTGGGCTGGACAGTGACCGGCTGTAGGGAAAGCGGGTGGAAAGCATGTGCTGTTGCCCCTACATGCTTCTTCCTAGGTGGCATTCAAAAAATGGCAGTGTTAGCATGATCTGAAGGTAGAGTTTTCAGTCCTTTGACATCAAAAGGTCACACATTGGGCAGGCAAGTCTATTCTGCACAGACTCCCTGTTGGTTCCAATCAGTCTAGGCCTGTCAGCCAATTTTGTTGCAAATAGGGAGAATTATAACAAACTGTTTTCTTCTCCACTGTCCTGTAAAACAAGCTCAAGAAATATTGCTAGTTAACAAATTCTCTAACCCAACCCTGTGGAGAATGGTTTCACTACTATAAACCACAAATGAGCCAGAGTGGTCTATATCATCCTGTTTGATATTCTCTAGTGGTTTTCCATTGTGCTTAGAATAAAATCTATACTTTGCCTACCTGGCTATGTCTGAGCTTGCTTTTCTGCTTGTCTAACTTCAGCATGTCCCACCTTGCTCACTAGATTTCAAACATACGGGTCAGATTTCTTTCCTTTCAGTACTTTGTACAAGTTACATGCTTTCCTGTTCCAAGGCCTTTGTACACGCTATTTTTTCTTTTGCCTGAATCCTAATCTCTTTGCTCTTTGTATAGCTAATTTCTTCTAATTGTCTTCTAAAGACAAATTTTTTTTAAAGCTCAAATGCCATTTCCTCAAACAAGAGTTTCCTGACCATTTCACTTAAAGCACCCTCATCTTGTCTTTAAGGTATTCTCTATCATATTTAATTTTCCTTCACAGCACTTAGCAGATTCTAAGTTTATCTTATTTATGGTTTTATTCTCTGTCTTTTCCTGTTCCTACTAGAAATAAGCTGCTGAGGACAGGGATCTTGTCTGTCTCTTAGTCTCTGTGTGGATGCTAAAACAGTGCACAAGGGGGTCACCCAGAAAAGGATATGAAATGCTGATTGAAAAATGGAAGCAGGCCAGGCGCGGTGGCTCACGCCTGTAATCCTAGCACTCTGGGAGGCCGAGGCGGACGGATTGTTTGAGCTCAGGAGTTCGAGACCAGCCTGAGCAAGAGCGAGACCCTGCCTCTACTAAAAAATTAGAAAGAAATTAATCGGCCAACTAAAAATATATAGAAAAAATTAGCCGGGCATGGTGGCGCATGCCTGTAGTCCCAGCTACTTGGGAGGCTGAGGCTGTAGGATCACTTGAGCCCGGGAGTTTGAGGTTGCTGTGAGCTAGGCTGACGCCATGGCACTCACTGTAGGCCGGGCAAAAGAGTGAGACTCAGTCTCAAAAAAAAAAAAAAAAAAAAGAAAAATGGAAGCAAAAATATGGATGTTTTTGTATCTTTCAGATTTGTTATTTGATTTATCTCAGGAAACTATCTTGCTGAGTTGTGTATAAGTGTTGAATGGTTTTGTTGAACTGTGTATCATAGAGTTAAAAGCATGCTCTCCAGAGTCATACTGCTTGGATGCAAATGACTGGCACTGTAACTTTGGGCAAGTTACTTAACCTCTCTGAGCAATTTCCAAACCTGTAGAACAGGACTAATAATAATATTGCATACATATAGTGTTTTTCTGATGATTAAATGAGTTAATTTAGTGTAGTGCATGGCATAGTAAGGACTCAGTAAATATTACCTAATATTAATTTTTTACTTATATGTAATTCATACTACTTCCTATCTATAGAACCAGAAGGAAAGATTAAAAAGTGATTTAAATACCTTTTAAATATATTTTGAATATACCTCATGTTAGGAAATAAGCTAATTTAAATTATTTTAAAAGTTCCCCTTTGATGGAACTAATATATTTATGCAAAAAGATTACTGGCTCAACTTTGGCAAGTAAAATCCAACGATGTACAAAAAAATTATGTATCATGATCTAGTAAGATTTATCTCAGGTATGCAAAGCTGGTTCACCATTCAAAAATCAATTTATGTAATTCATCACATCAATAGCTTAAGAAGAAAAGTTGCATAATCATAACAACAGCTGCAGAAAAAGCACTGGACAAAATCCAACACCCATTCATGGCAAAAACTCTTAGTTAAACTGAGGAATAGAATGTTAAGGAATATCTATCCTTACTTTGATAGATAAAGAATATCTAGAGAAAAAGCCTATAGCTATTAATAACATCATACTTAATATTGAGAAACTAGTTTACCCACTAAGATCAGGAACAAGGCAAGGATGTGCCCTCTAATCACTCCTTTCAACAATATCCTAGAAATTCTAACTAATGAAATAAGACAAGAAAAGAAATTAAAATTCATACTGATGGGAAAGAAGAAATCAAACTGTCATTGTTCCAAGATAACATGATCGTTTATGAAGAAAATTTAAAAGAATCAACAAAATCCCTGCTAGAACTAATAAATGATTATAGCATGATTTCAAGATACAATGTTAATACATAAAATTCAATTGCCTTTCTATATACTAGCAATGAACTAGTGGAATTTGAAATTAAAAATGCAATATCATTTATATTAGCAACTAAAAAAGAAATATTAAGGTATAAATTTTTAAAAAATATACAAAATCTATATGAGGAAAGCTATACAAATATGATGAAAGAAATCAAAGAATAACTAAATAAATGGGACGATATTCCATATCCTTGGATAGAAAGACTCAATATCGTCGTCAGTTGTTCCCAATTTTGATCCATAGATTCAATGCTATATCAATCAAGATTCCAGAAAGTTATTTTATAGATCTTGACAAATTGATTCTAAAGTTTATTTGGAGAAGGAAGAGACCCAGAATAGCTAACACAATAAAGAACAAAGTTAGAGGACTGACACTACCTCATTTCAAGACTTTCTACAGAGCTACAGTAGTCAAGACAGCATGATGTTGGCAAAATAATAGACAAACAGGTCAACACAAGAGAATAGAGAGCCCAGAAATAGACTCGCATAATTAAAGTTAACTGATCTTTGACACAGGAGCAAAGGCAATACAATGGAACAAAGATATCCTTTTCAATCAATGGTGCTGGTACAACTGGATATCCACATGCAAAAAAGTGAATCTAGACACAGATTCTTACCTTCTCAAAAATTAACTCAAAATGGATTACAGACCTGAATGTAAAATGCAAAATTATAAAACTCCTAGAAGGTAGCATAGGAGAAAATATAAATGACCTTGGATATGGCAATGACTTTTTAGATATAACACCAAAGAAGGGCATGATTCATGAAAGAAAGAATTGATAGGTGGGACTTCATTAAAATTAAAAATCTCTGCTCTGTGGAAGACAATGCCAAGAGAAAGAAAACACAAGCCACAGATTGGGAGAAAATATTTGCAAAAGACGTATCTGAAAAAGGACTGTTACCCAAGATACTGTATATAAGGAACTCCTAAAACTCAAAAATAAGAAAATGACCTAATTAAAAAATGGGCCAAAGACCTTAACAGATACCTCACCAAGGAAGAAGTACAAATGGCAAATAAGCATGTGAAAAGATGCTCCATGTCATGTATCATCAGGGAAATGCAAATAAGAACAGTGGGATTTCACTACATACCTATTAGAATGCCCCAAATCCAGAACACCAACATTTGACAACAACAAATACTGGAGAGGATGTGCAATAACAGAAATTCTTATTCATTGCTGATTGGAGTGCAAAATGGTACAGCCACTTTGCAGGACAGTTTGGTAGTTTCTTATAAAAATAAACATAACGTGATTTGAGCAATTACTACCCATTGTATCTGCCCATAGGAGTTGAAAACTTTGATGTCTACACAAAAACGTGCACACAGATGTTTACAGCAGCTTTGGTCATAATCGCCAGAACTTTGGTAACCAAGATGTCTTTCAGAAAGTGAATAGATAAATTATATATATCCAGACAATGGAATATTATTCAGTGCTAGAAAGAAATGAACTATCAAGTCATGAAAAGACATTGAAGAAACTTTGATGCATACTCTTAAGTGAAAGAAGCCGATCTGAAAAAGTTACATACTGTATGATTCCAACTATAATCTTACATTACGGAAAAGGCAAAACTATGGAGAGTAAAAATATCCGTGGTTGCCAGGGGTTAGGGGCCGGGAGAGATGACTAGAGAGAGCACAAAGGATTTATAGGGCAGTGAAATTGTTCTGTATGATGCTATAATGATGAATGTATGTCATTACATATTTGTCTAAACCCATAGAATGTACAACACCAGGAATGAACCCCAATGTCAACTATGGACCCTGGGTGATAATGATATGTCAATGAAGGTTCATCAGTTGTAACATATGTACCACTCTGGTGGGGATGTTGATAATGGGGGAGGCTGTTCATGTGTGGGGGCAGGGTGTGTGTGGGAAATCTCTGTGCCTTCTGCTCAATTTTGGTATGAGTCTATAACAGCTCTAGAAAAAAAATAAAGTCTATTAAAAGAAAAAAGATAATTGGTTCTCTGCCTTCAGCTTCAAGAGTAGTTCATCGAGATTTGCTGAAAATTCTCATGGTGTCTGGTAGTGTGCCGTAAATGGCTAGTTCATAAAATTAAACCGACGATTAGGAAAACCATTTTGAAAATACTTCTAAAGCATCCAGTGAGAAGTTGTTCTGTGGAGACTTTTGCTGCATCGTGGAGATACATTAATCTTGCTCAAAGGAAAGTACTTACAAATAGCTTATCTTACAAACTAGTTTGCTTTAAAATGTTAGCATTCTGTGAAGAAATCACTGTATAATTCTCCTTAAAATTTGTTTTATTATATGTGAATTTTTGTTTAAATTGTGCAAAGGGAAATAGGACTTGTTTTCTAAGAAAAAAGTAATTATTACTACTCAGCAGAATGTGACTACAAATCTCAGTATTATAGAGTAAAACATAATCATTAACATTCAGCACAAACTTATTTTCACCATAGTTTCCAATTTCAAAACAAAAGGGAGAAGAGAAGCCTGAAGCTTTGTCACCAGGGTAGCCTTCCAACTTAGGTTTCATTCTTTTCCTCTTTTGGATAAATAAATGAGAGTAAAAGAAAAACAACCCAAAGAACCATTTAGGACGCAAACCTTGCAGTGAAAGGGGTTTTCTATTACAGGCCTATATTGAAATTAAAAGTAGGCTCAGGAAGTCAATGCCTGTTTTCTGAAAAGGCACACAAAATGTTCCTGGTGTTTTGCCCAACATTCAGAGTCTGGCCTCAGCACTACAGCAGAGCAGCCTCAAGTCTCAAGGGCACTACAGGTGCCAGGCCAAGCTCTTCTTAGCTGAATAGGTATTGGAGTGGCTTGGAGCAATTACCAAAGCCGGGAGAAAGGAAGCAGAGAGGAAATGATAACTATGCAGAGATTTCTGAGCAATTGAATATAATCAAAATGTATGTAAGCTTTGTTTCTTAAGTTCAATGGTATGAGGTGTTAGCATAATTTTTATTGTATAGAAAATAGCTCCTCATATGGTTACATAAATTATATAGTCATGAGATGAAGGTAACATTATTATCATTATTTTGTATTTGTGAAAAATGAGATCCAGGTTAACTTTGCAAATATCTGGCTGCTCCAGGATTTGAATATACTCTTTTTCTTATGGAGGTACAATTAACATATAATAAAAATTCAAATCTTAAGTATATAGCTCTGTAACTTTAGAATTTTTTTTACTATTAACTTAATGGGTACAAAAACTTATATTTTGTACACATTAACCATCCCCACTTTATCCCTCCTTTCTGCTACTCTTCCCAGCCTCTGGTAACCATCATTCTACTCTCTGTCTCCATGAGATCAATTGTTTTTGATATTTAGCTCCCATATTTGAGTGAGAACATGAGAGATTTGTCTTTCTGTGCTTCACTTATTCCACTTAACGTAATGTACAGTTCCATCCATGTTGTTGCAAATGGTAGGATTCCATTCTTTTTTGTGACTATGTAATATTCCATCATGTGTATATAACACAGTTTCTTTATCTGTTCATCCATGGATGGACACTTAGGTTTATTCCAAATCTTGGCTATCGTGAATAGTACTGCAATAAATATGGGAGTGCAGATATCTTTTCAATATACCGAATTCCCCTCCTTTGGATATATACCCAGCAGTGGGATTGCTGGGTCATATTGTAGTTCTATTTTCATTTTTTTGAGGAACCTCCGTACTGTTCTCCATAGTGGCCGTACTAATTTACATTCCCCCTAACAGTGTATGGTCCACATCTGTGCCAGCATTCACTATTGCCTGTTTTTTTTTTTTTTTTTTTTT
>RJWJ010034736.1:0-17074 GCA_004363605.1 Indri indri | reverse complement strand
AAGAATGGAAAAACAAACACCACATGTACTCACCATCAAATTGGTAGTAACTGAACAACACATACGTGTACATACAGGAATAACATCTATTGGATGTCGGGTAGGGAGGGAGGGGGAAGGGGGAGGGGCGAGGGGGAGGAGGGGATGGATATATGCATACACAAAGGGTGCAATGCGCACCCTCCGAGAGATGGACACGCTTGGGACTGGGACTTGGGGGGAAGGGGGGGCAAGGGCATGATACGTAACCTAAACACCTGTACCCTTATAAACAACAAACAATAAAAAAAAAAAAAAGAAATTCGCTACTTTCCCTGCACTTGGATTTTTTTTCCCTGCATATTATAGGGGTACAAATGTTTAGGTTATGTTGTCCTTGCCACCCCCCACCAGTCAGAGCTTCAAGTGTGTGCATCCCCCAGATGGTGCACATCACACTCATTATGTATGTATATACCCATACCCTTTTCCCCCCTCCCATCTGACCAATGCCACATAAATTTTATTCCTATATGTGCACTTAGGTGTTGATCAGTGAAACCAATTTGCTGGTGAGTACATGTGGTGCTTATTTTTCCATTCTTGGGATAATTCGCTTAGTAGAATGGGTTCCAGCTCTATCCAGGAAAATACAAAAGGTGTTATCACCATTGTTTCTTGTAGCAGAATAGTACTCCATGGTATAAATATGCCAAATTTTATTAATCCACTCATGTATTGATGGGCACTTGGGTTGTTTCCACATCTTTGCAATTGTGAATTGTGCCACTACAAACACTCAAGGGAAGATGTCTTTTTTATAGAATGTTTTTTGTTCTTTTGGGTAGATGCCCAGTAGTGGGATTGCTGGATCAAATGGTAGATCCACTTGTATCACTTCAAGGTATCTCCATGTTGCTTTCCACAGAGGTTGCATTAGTTTGCAGTCCCACCAGCAGTGTATGAGTGTTCCCATCTCTCCACAAGCAGGCCAACATTTATTGTTTTGAGACTTTTTGATAAAGGCCATTCTCACAAGAGATAAGTGACATCTCATTGTGGTTTTGATTTGCATTTCCCTGATGATTAGAGACGTTGACATTTTTTCATATGTTTCTTGGCCATTATTCTGCTTTCTTTTGAAAGGTTTCTGTTCATGCCCTTTGCCCACTTTTTGATAGGGCTGTTTGATTACAGGGGGAACTATGAAACACTGAGGAAGGAAATAGCACAAGACATAAACAGGTGGAAAACCATACCATGCTCGTCGGTTGGCAGAATAAACATTGTTAACATGTCTATACTACCCAAAGTGATCTACAGATTCAATTCATTCTCTATTAAAATATCAACAGCATTTTTCATGGATATAGACAAAGTAATATTATGCTTCGTATGGAACCAGAGAAGACCCCATATAGCAAAAACAATCCTAGGCAATAAAAACAAAATGGGAGGTATCAATTTACCAGACTTCAAACTATACTACAAGGCTATAGTAATGAAAACAGCTTGATACTGGAACAAGAACAGGGACATTGACCAGAGGAATAGAACTGAGAACCCAGATATAAAACCATCCTCCTGTAGCCATCTAATCTTCAACAAAGCAAACAAAAACATACACTGGGTAAAAGAATCCTTATTCAATAAATGGTGCTGGGAAAACTGGATAGCCACATGTAGAAGACTGAAACAGGATACACACCTTTCACCTCTCACAAAAATCAACTCATGCTGGGTAACAGACTTAAACCCAAGATGTGAAATGATTAGAATTCTAGAAGAAAATGTTGGAAAAACTCTTATAGATATTGGCCTAGGCAAAGAATTTATGAAGAAGACCCCAAAGGCAATCACAGCAACAACCAAAATAAATAAATCGGACCTGACCAAATTAAAAAGCTTCTGCACAGCCAAAGAAACTGTCACAAGAGCAAACAGACAACCTACAGAATTGGAGACAATTTTCGCATGCTACACATCCGATAAAGGGCTGATAACTGGAATCTATTTAGAACTCAGGAAAATCAGCAAGAAAAAATCAAACGACCAGCCCTGGATTTTGACAGTTAGCAAGAGGATCACATTGGAACAGAAAGAATAAAAGCTTTTCCAATAGTGCAGTTTACATATCTATCATAAAATAGAAAAATAATTTTCCTTATACATTATTAAGAATACCATTAAGAGTCATAGACCTCCTGCTGGTAGGAGAGGAAGTGAAGAGAACTACCATGAAGCCAGAAAAAGGGTGTTGTGACTTGGAGAGAAAGAACAAAACAGAATGGAGTTCAGGTTAGCCAAAAAGTTAAAATGAGATGACTTTTTTCGATTTCACTTTTACAGATGTTTTAATGGAAAATAAAATATTTATGCTGGTTCATATTTCTAGATGCAGATGAGAGGTTATTACATGTAGAAGAAATAAAATATGCAATTCTAAAGAGATATTTTCAAGTGTATCTCTAAAAACATAAAAATGAAGATCTTTGAGATATGGAATTATGATGAAGAGGAAACTATGACAGCTATTAGGCAGTAAAATTATCAATTCAGAAGGAAAGACTTAAATTTGAAGAAACAGTGAATTATGGGTTTGCATGTGGACATTCCTGGTATCATTCATGCAATAAGGTAATTCTCAAGATGCTGAAGAGTGTAAAGGACAATAACTGATGGAATAAACATTAATAATAATTTATTTATTCATTCAAGCATTCTTCAGTTATGATTTTAGTAAACATGCTGTTAAAGCTTTGATACAAAGACAAAAAGAGTATTTGTTAGGCACTTTGAATCTGTAAGACAAAAAAATATGCAAATAATTGTCATATATTAATAGTTAGAGAATTTCTATTTAATGATATTTTGTTATTCCCAGTGCTTCTGGGAGCTATTCATTAAAGATAATATAAGCTTTATAAGCTGAAGCATTTGAAGAATCAAAAGAAAGGTGTATGCTAATAAATACTGCAAAAATATAGGCAATGAGCTCTGAAAGGTAGATAGGAACTTATCATGCAGATTATTGTAGACTATTGTAAGGAATTTGATTTTAAGCCATTAGCCAAGAAAAATTATTGACAGTTTTGAAGCATAGGAGTGATGTAATTTGATTTTATTATTCTGGGTGCTCCAAGGAAACAAATAATAGAGAGAGCAAGAGAGGCATAGGAGAGACCAGGTTAGAGGTTGATGCAATACTCCAGGTAGACATAAAGAGCAGTAGAACATAAGATAAAAAGATTTAACTTTACCTAGGAAATCTAGGAAAATATTCCAGAAGTGAGTATAAATGGATTGGTTTGAAGTAAAAAGCAGGAATGAGAGTATTTCTGGGAGCTGTAAAGAGTCTTCTTTGTTTTTAAGTTTCATTGAGGTTGACATACATATTTAATGTATACACAATTTGATATCTTTGATATATCTTTGTACTTGTAAAACTATGACCTCAGTCAAGAAAAATTAGAACATATCTGTCCCCCAATAGTTTCCTTGTGGCCTTTTGTAATTTCTGTCTCCCATTACCTCTTCCCCATTCCCAAGCAACCACTTATCTGTTTTCCAGTACTAAATATTCATTTCCATTTCCTAGAATATTTATAAATCATACAGTATGTGTTCTATTTTATCTAGCTTTTTAAACTCAGTATAATTATTTTCAGATTCATTTATGTCCTATTCATTCTTTTCTTCATTGTAGAATAGTATTCCATTTTTCAGACATACCACTGTTTGTTTACCCATTCACTTGTTAATAGATATTTGGGTTGCTTCTACTTTTTGCTAATAGCAAATTACATTATTTGTAACAGAAATGAAGCTGACATGAGCATTCATATGTACATCTTTTTAAGAAAATATTTTTTTATGCTCTTGTAAATGAATTATTTTTGTATTTTAATTCATAATTATTTATAATCTTTATAAATACATTGAGTGTCTTTCTATTGTTCTTTTATCCTACTACTTGCTAAATTCACTTTCTAATTCTAGTAGCTTTTCTGGAAGATTCTATTGAATTTTCAGTACAGAAAATCATGTCATCTGCCAATAAAAACTATCTTGTTTCCTTTCCACTTTATATTCCTTATATTTCTTTTTCTTGCATGATTATACTGGCTAGAAACTCTAGCTCAATGTTAAATAAGGGTGGAGAGAGCAAATGTGCTTTCTGATTCCCAATCTTAGTAGCATTCAATTTCTTGCTATTACGTGTGGTGTGAGATGGAGCTATTTTGCAGATGCCTTTAATTATGAACAGGCATGTTCTATTTTAGTTTGCTAAGAACTTTTATACAGTGACAAAGATGAATTTTATCCAATGCATTTTGTTTTTATAAAGAGGATCATATTATTTTTCTTTTCGGTTGGTAATATGATAAATTATAATTTTTTCTAGTGTTAAATCACCCTTTCTGGGATAGACAATACTTCACTATTATATAACAGTGCTTCCTGTATATCACAGAATTTTATTTGCTAATTTTTTTTATAATTTTGTAACTATTTTCATGAGTTATATTCACCTGGTGTTTTTTTTTTTTTCCTTATAATATCTTTGTCTGGGTTTGCTATCAGACTACTGCCATTGATTAATATACTGTTCATTTATTGATTAAAAGTAGCTAAAGAGAAACATTGTGTACGTTACTCTGTGTGAATCACTTTTTGTAATTTATCTTATTTCATTTCCTTTGCAATACCCCTTACACAACCAAAAGATCACATGCCTAGTAAAAGGCGAACTGCATTTCAATTTTGTGTCAGCTTTCTATTTATTGCCTCTCAGCTCCAAATTCACCCTTTCATTAGCATGATATCATTTGAGGTTGCCGAGGGCTGTTGTGGGAAAAAAAGTCTTCTCTTTGTTCCTATTTCACTTTCTTATTTCTTTTTTTTTTTTCCTTCACCTTCCTGTACCATAATCAGAGGCATTCTACTTCAGCTACACAACCAGAGTGTACAATTGCTCTGTAATCTTGGATCCATGGGCCCACGCCACTGATCACCTTACTGCAACCATCTCGAAGTGGACACCGTGTGCAGCAAGGCTAGCACCACACTGTCAGTAAGTGAGCTTCTGACACATTGATTCCCTTTGTGTGTCTGCCCCTTATCTTCTGCCTGCCTGCATCCCAGATTTTATTCTGTGTGGTCCTCCCAAAAGGAACCCTGTGCAACCCAGGCTGGGCACTGCTGGCATGTATGATCCCAATATGCCAACTTCCTCTACATGCTGGCTTGCTCACCATGGCCCATCTACATGCCAGAAGGGTATTTGCTCCTTGCCTAGTAACTATGGACCACTTCTGGCATGAGAATTCAAGTGAACTTCCCCACCATCAAGTTGGCCATTACCACACCTTTTCCAACAAGGTCTGATTTCCATCCTTGTAGGAGGGCCCCCACCCCTGTGCTTCCTTCCTCGGTTACTCCTCCTCAACCCCAGCCTATTCTTTTGTGTTTTCTTTACATCTTTATAGTTACTCTGCTGTTATTGTTAATATTTATCTGTATTAAATTTTACATGTTCAAGCTTTCTCTGAAGTTTCTTTCCCTGGATTGGATAGTTTCCAAAAATGTGTTTTCCCCACTTGTTCATGCCAATTTCCATTGCCTGAAAACAAATACCTCTACTGTCAAATAATCACTACCTCAGCAAGAGCTGTAAAAGTTAAAATTGTGTTTCTCCTGAAAGCACTTAACCGTGTTCACATCTAGAGGGTGAGTTGCTAATGTAGTCTTACATCATATGCATACACAGAGAGTGCAATGCGCACCATCCAAGAGATGGACATGCTTGAAACTGGGACTTGGGGGGAAGGGGAGGGCAAGGGAAACATATGTAACCTAAACATCTGTACCCCTATAATATGCTGAAATAAAAAAAAATGAAAATGTTACTGTTAGCCAAACCAACACACAAGAGACAATACTTAAAGATAGAAATAATAGTTCCTTACATCAAACTCAAGTTGCAAACTGCAGTTTGTGCAACACCCTGATTTGTAGAGGATTTTGGAGAGGCACTTCTACTTTGTTCAGCTTGTCCCACCTGTGCCTCATTTGTACTTCCTGGGGCATTTAATATTTATTAAGAGTAGGGGAGCATTTTCCTAACTGAATGCTGCTTCTCAGTATCATCTCCACCTCTCTGTCTATTTAACACCTTGGCTCACCAAATTCTCAGGATTTCACTTTACCTTGACCTCTGGTCAGGTTCCAGACACTCAGTTCTAGATTTTTCCTGAATGAACCTAAAGGGAATATCATATTTATGCTGGAGAAGGGAGTATCATGATGTTAAAGGAAAATAACCCTGACTTTTTGGCATCTGGGTATTTTTACCCAGGTGGTAACTGGGTCTAACTGGAATAACTCTTGAATGTTTCATGTTAAAAAAAGGTTTCCATATATTTTATTTGCTATGACTAATATTTCAATGGCTCCTTCTTTTAGATCTTTTAATTTGTGACCTGTCCCAGCAGTATGTGTCAGGCAAAAGCAAAAAAGAAGAGTAAGAGGTAATATTAAAATCCATCTTGTTATGAACTGAATGTTTGTGTCCCCTCAAAATGCATATGTTGAGGCTCTAACTCCCTGTGTGATGATATGTGTATGTGGGGCCTTCGATAGGTAATTAGATTTAGATGAGGCCATGAGGATGGGTCCCTCTGTGGGATGAGAAAATACTAGAGATTCTCTCTCTCCCACCACCCATGTGAGAACACAGCAATAAGACAGCTGTCTGCAAGCCAGGAAGAAGACCCTCATCAGGAACCAAATCAGCTCACACCTTGATTTTGGGATCTTAGACTTCCCAGATTCAAGAATTTACAAAGTTAAGAACCTTTGTTTGTTATTTAAGCTACCCAGTTTAGAGTATTTTGTTATATCAGCCCAAGTTGAGACACACCCTAACACAATTACATTAAATCAAAATATCTCTTTAAAATGTCCTTTAATTTGTCATAGTTAGTTGTCTCAAAATTATCTCTATTCTAATATGGAACCATTGAAATGTGAAACAATTTAACATTCAAAACAATCTGGTAAGTTCAATGCAAGGAATACTTTAGATGAGAAGTTATCTTCATGTATCACATTATATCATATAAGCAATTGCCAATTTGTAAGTCTTGTCATGAAAGACATTTGAGAAGAGGCCATGACATAGAAAGAGTTATATGTTATAGCAATCACATGGAGAATAAGGACAGAAATTCATTTTGTTGATTGGCTTTTGAGAAGGCAGTTTCTAATAAGTTGATGGAATGGCTGTGAAGCCAGCAGAATCCGGATGGAAAAAAAAGATTAAGAAATGACAAAATAACCAACATAAAGAGTTTAACAATGATAGGAATGATACAGTTAGGAAGAAATTACTAAGCAAAAAAGAGTGGAGGGGATATATTGTGGAATAAGATTAAGTTTATTTTCAGGAACTCATATACATTGCTGGTGTTGATATAAAATGACAAGACCACTTCGGAAAACAATTTGGTTTTGTCTTATAAAGTTAGGCACTCACTTACTATACAATGCAGCAACTTCACTCTTAAGTGTTTACTCAAGTGAAATAAAAGCATATGTCTACATACCTTTGTTTCTAATGGCTGAGAAAACTGGAAACATCCCAAATGGCTATCAACAGCTGAGTGGATAAACAGATGTGGTTTAGGCACACAAAGGAATCCTATCCAGAAATATGATGGATGACTCTGAAAAATATTATGCTTATCAGAACGATTGAGACACAAAAACTATGTATTATATGATTCCATTTATCAGAAATTCTAGAAAAAATAAATTAAATCTATAATTATAGGAAGCAGATCAGTGATTCCCTGCATCCTGTGGTAGGGTGGAGCATTTATTTTGAAAGTGCTAAAGGGAGTAATTTGGGGTAAGGGAAATGATCTATTTTTTGTGTACATTTGTACACACTAAGTTATGCATGTTTGTCACAACTTATTGGTCTCTACACACATATAATGGATACATTTTATTCATGTATATAATATCTCCATAAAATTAATGCAAAAGAAAGATAATGTAATTAAAGCACTGGTCTGTGGTGTATGCCTAATAAATTGTACTCATTGTTGTTTTTGAAAAAAAGAACGGGAATTGAAACCTCCACTTCTGGAAAGACGAAGTAGATATATTCCATAAGTACAACTGATAACCTTGAAATTATATATAAAGCAAATATAACAAGACTGAATGGTGGAAAAGATAAAGAAGACTGGCTGGAGATTTCAGAATCCAAGAAAAAACATAAGAGTGAATTTCCCGGATTTTCTTTTTGGCTTATAGTCCAGACTGGATGTTGGAGACGTATCAAACAACATAGCTGCAAAATATGTGAAGCAAAAATTGATAAAACTTTTACCATTTCAATTCTGTTTTGAGAACTTATTCAGCTATGCTTTTAGGGTAGTTTTGCAAGTGATAGTCTCCAGGCCCAGATGATTTCACTGGAAAATTGTAACAAATATTTAAAGAAGAATTAACATCAACTCTACACAATTGCTTTCAGAGAATAGATGAGGGAGACTAATCCCCAATTTATTTTTATTTAACCTAAACTTTTTTATTTTCAGATGATTGAAGATTCAAATACAGTTGTAAGAAATAGCACAGAGATCTCAGTGTACTCTTTACACTCAGTTTCTCCCAGTGGTAATTCTTGCAAAACTATAGTACAGGTACAATATTACAAACTGGATATTGACATTGATTCAGAAAATATACAGTTTTATCACCACAAAAATCCCTCTCATTGCCTTTTATAGCCATACCCACTTCCCTGCCCTAACCCTCTTCCTAACTCCTAGAAATCACTAGTCTGTTTTCCATTTCTATAATTTTGTCATTTCATGAATATTGTATCAATTACATTTTATAATACTTTCCCTTTTAATGTGAGATTTTGTTATTTATCATAGTGTCCTTGAGATCCATCCAAATAGTTGTGTACCAGTAGTTTGTTCCTTTTTATTGGTAGCATTCCTTGGTATGGTGTATCACAGTTTGTTTAACCATAAACCTACTGTAAGCCAGTTTGGATGTTTCCAGCTTTTGGCTATTTTGACTAAAGCTGCTATAAACAATGTACAGATCTTTCTGTGAAGATAAGTTTTCATTTCTCTGGAATGAGTTTCCAAAAGCAATTGTAAACAGCACACATTTGGATCATGTTTATTATCTGCTATGCCAGTCTCTGTGTTTAGACCATTGTATTTAGATAATATCCATCTAAAATGATTATTAATACCTTAGAACTGAAGTCTTCCATTTTGCTATTTGTTTTCTGTTTGTTCCTCTGGTTCTCTTTCTTTGCTTAATTTTTACTATTCAAGATTCCATCTTAATTTATTTATAGTTTTTGAGTGTATCAATTTGTATAGTCTTTTTAATGATTACTCTGAGTATTACAACATACATATGTGACTTATCACAGCCTACAGGTAGTAATGTTTTGCCATTTCAAATGATGTATAGAATGTTTACTATCCTTTAGGTCCCTTCAGAATCATTACTTTTCAATATTCTTGTCTTTAATATTAGAGGGTGTTATAATTTTTGTTGCAATTATTACATAAGATTTTGAAAGCTCATGAGGAGGAAGATAGTCTATTTACATTTACCAATATTATTACTATTTCATTCTTTCTTCCTTATGAATAAAGATTCCTTATTTTATCTATTTGTTTCAGCTTGGAGAACTTCCCTTAGCCAGTTAAAAACTAGCTCTGATAGTGAAAAATTCTTCCAATTTTCTTTTCTCTGAGAATATCTTTATTTATCTTTCATTCCTGATACATAGTCTCATCAGATATAGAATTCACAGTTACCAATTCTTTTATTTCAGTACTTGAAAAATACTAATCCATTTCCTTCTGTCCTCCACAGTTTAAGATTAAAAAAAAAACACACACACACACAAAAAAACCGAATCTGCTGCCATTTGAATTGTTCCTGATAGGTAAGATATCATTTTTCTGGCTGTTTCAAAATGTTTTTTTTTTTTTTTTATCTTTTGGTTTTCAGAAGTTTAATTATGATGAATCTAAGCATGGATTTCTTTGGATTTATTCTATTTGTTTTTCACACAAATTCTTGGTTTGTGTTTTGCCAATATTTGGAAGTTTCTAACCATTATTTTTTCAAATACACTTTCAGCTCTACTCTTATCTCCTGAGACTCCAAGGATACAAATGCTTCATGTTTTGCTATTGTCCTATAGATCTCAAAAGCTCTGTTTATTTTACTTTTTTCAATCTATTTTCTACCTGTTGTTCAGTTTGGGTAAATTGTACAGATCTGCTTCAAGTTTATTTATTGTATCCTCTGTTCTCTCCACTCTACTCTTGAGCCCTTACAGTGAGGGGTTTTTTCTTTCTGTTATTGTATTTTTCAGTTCTATAATTTCCACTTTTTAGAGCTTCTATATTTTTTAGCTGAGATTTTCTTTTTGTTTGTTTCAAGAGAATGTGTAAGTACTGCTTATTGAATCATCTTAGTGATGGTTGCTTTAACATCTATGTCTGATAATTCCAACATCTGGTTCAGTTTGGCATATGTTGATTGTCTCTCTCATTCAAGTTGTAGTTTTCTTGGTTCTTGGTGTGATAGGTGACTTTTAATTGTATTCTGGACATTTTTTTCTATTGTGTTAGAGGCTCTGGGTCTTATTTATTTATTTATTTTTTATTTTAGCAGGTAGTCTATTTAGATTTAGCATGTAGGTCCTCCTAAACTAATTTATGGGGCTTTGGTTCCAATGACAATTTAATTTTCAGAAACTTTGCAGTGTTATTTTGATTTAATCTATTTATTTAGTGTCAATGTGGCTCTCACTTGTCCTGGCTACTGTTTCTTTAGTGGGTAGAAGGAGCTTCCACAGGCCAGGCCCTTGATACCTCTAGGTGGGTTAAAGGAGTCTGTAGATTTCTGAGATGAAGTGTTTATTCTGGGCTGGATACTTCTTGTTGTGGCATCCCCTTTGCCAGTGCCTCATAAGTCTGTGATACTTCTGAGTATGGTAGAGGTGTTTTTACCAGTGATGAGGAAGAACCCTTCTCCTGGATGCTTATTGTTAGTTGAGTGCCTAATTAATCCCTTCTGATGCTTCTGTTGGTCTCACCAGATATTATCAGTTGGACTTTCATTTCATTCAATTTGGGGAAGGAATGAGCTTATATTGCGTGACTTCTGTTGCCAGATTGGTGGTTAGGAAATACCAAGCCTAGGTCACCTTTTGTTGAATGGGGAGTTGTAAGATGACCTGCAATCTCTAACCAACTAATGTTGATTTTTCTACCTGTAAGAGTTCTCCTATAGTTGTGTTATTTACAGGCTTTGTACAAGTAACATATCAGAAATGATATGGAAGTGATGTATCTGCAACATTTTGTCCGAATTAGAAGTTCCTAATTAATTTTACCTTGCTACTAATATCAGGTAAAGGCAGTTGAAGGAAGGAAGGAAAGAAGGAAGGAAGAAATAAATAAAGAAAGATAGATATAAAGAGAGAAAAAAAACTACATAGCTATAGGCTACTGTCCCTTGTGAATGTAGAGCCCGATATTTTAACAAAATAATAACAAGTAGACTTCAACATATTAAAAGGATTATACACCAGACCAACTGCAGTTTACTTCAGGGATGCATGGCTGGTTTAATATTTGCAGATCAAACAATGTAAACCATAATAATAACACAGGCTAAAAAAAATCACATGATCATATGAATTGGTGCAGAAAAATACTTGGCAAATTTCAGTAGCCATTCATAGTAAAAGCACTCAGAAAACTAGGAATATAGGTAGAATTCCTCTGTTTGATAACATCTACAAAAAACCTATAGCTGACATCATACTTAATAATGAAAGACCAAATTTGATCAGAGTGTTTTGACATCCACTTTTCTCACTACCATTTACAAGGACTAGAAGTTGTAGCTGATGCAATAAGGAAATAAAATGAAATAAGAGATGTACAGATCAGAAAAGAAGAAACAAAGTAGTTTGTATTTGCATGACATAGGATGATCTACCTAAAAAAATCCCAGGAGTCTTCCAAACAACTCCTAGAACTAATAAGGAAGTTTAGCATGTTCTTGGGATACAATAGAAACATGCAAAAATTATTTGTATATGTATATACTAATGATAAACATCAGGAAACTAAAATTAAAATACAATGTCATTTAAAATCTCTCATCAACAGTGTAAATCTAATAAATTTTTGTAGGTATGTATGCTGAAAACTAAAAAAACATTGACGGAAGAAATTGAGCTCTATAGAATGATGTACTATGTTCATTAACTCAATATAGTCAAGATTCCAATTCTTGTCAAATTTATATTCCAGCAATATTTTTATTGATATAGAAAAGATTATTCTAAAATGTATATGGAGTTAGACTACATAAAACAATTTTGAAAAAGAAGGGTAAAGTGGGAGGAATCATTCTAACCAATTTCAAATGTATTACATAACTAGTCATTAGGACTATATGGTGTTGGTAAAAGGATGGATATATAGATCAGTAGAACAGAATAGAAAACACATATCTTGCTCCATGTGGGTATAGCCTACTAATTTTTTTTACAAATGTACAAAAATAATTCAATGGCAAAAGGATAACTTTTCAACAAATGGTGCTGAAAAAATTGAATATCCCTAGGCAAAAGAAAAACGAACTCCAATCTAAACCTCATACTTTATATAAAAAATAACTCAGAATGGGTAATAATTTATATATAAAAATGACACTGTAGGATTTAAAAGAAAATACAGGAGAAAATCTTTAGAACCTGGAGCTTTGTAAAGAGTTCTTTAACATTACACCAAAAGCATGACTCATAAAAAACATTTTTGACTTTACCAAAATTAAAAACTTTTTCCCTGTGAAAAGAGGATGAAAAGGTAAGGCAGAGACTAGGAAACAACATTTTTAAAGCCACATATCTAACCAAAACTCATATAAATATACAAAGAACTCTCAAAATGCAACAGAAATATAAAATCAAACAAAACAAAAAATAGTCCAATTAAAACATGGACAAAAGACATGGAGAGACATTTCACCCAAGAAGATATACCAATGGTAACTAATCATATTAAAGATACTTATTATCACTAATCACTAGGGAAATAAAGATTTATCACTACATATCTGTTTAGAACAACTAAAATTTAAAAAGTGTGACAGTACCGAATACTGATAAGGAAATTCAGAAACTGGATCACTGGTGGGAATGTAAGATGTTACAGCTACCCTGGAAAATAGATAATTGTGTAAATACTAAACATAAACTTATTATGTGACTATTTTTCTCTATATCTTCTCAGTATGTGTGCATATCTTATAAAGATACTTGTGATTGCCTTTAGGGTCCACCCAGACAATACAAGATAAACTCTTTTTTTCAAGATCCATAATTTATCTTTATCTGTGAAAGTTAACATGGACAGGTTCTAGAATAAGGACATGAATATATCTTTCTGTGGGTCACCATTCAATTCATTACTCTCTTTATAATTAAATATGCCCCCATTTCTCCCCCAACCCCTGAATACCTGAGCTTTAACAATCATTTAGCTATTTAACACTCTAAAATTTTATTTAATTAATGTTAGATAATGGACTCACACAGTATGCTGTCTTTTAAGGTTGTTCTTTTTTTTACTCACTATAATGCCCTTGAGTTCTATTCAATTTGTGGGCATCACTATTTGTTCCTTCTTATTGATGAGTATTATTCTATGTTATGGATGTACCAATTTGTTTAATCATGAACCTACTTTAGAACATTCTGAAGGTCTCCAGGTTTGAGCTTCTATGAATAAAGCTGTTATGAGCAAATATGTACAGGTCTTTGTGTGGAGATCTATTTTCATTTCTATGGGATAAATGCCCCAGATTGAACAAATGTATGATTACATGAATTAACTTAGTATTACACATTATAGCATAATTTTATACCCAAGGGAAAAGTTCAAAATGAAATACTTTGGGATTGGCAGTTACTGATTAGCTCAGAAGCAAAATTATGAATTTGAACATTCATTAACACAAAAAGTGTAATTTGGAAGATGTGTTAATATGAAATTTTGATTGTTCAAATGTCACATTTATAAATAAATTCATGCCATAAAACATTGAAGACCAGGCAGATTATCCTGGATATGAACTTTCATTTCTGGTTTGACTCTGGTACAAATTTTCTGTCACCAATATAAACAGGTGGTATAAATGATGACTGTATATGTGACTACCCTATTGATGTATGCCTCTGTTTATGTGTATGAGATAGCATGTGTTAGTAATTATACCAGCATCTATTTCTTAAAGTGCTTTGACTCATGACTACTCACATTAATTTAGTGATTTCATTTGCTTCAGCTGCAGCAAACTACTTACAGTTAACCAAATGCAACCTACTCTTTCTATTAATAAAATTCTCTATCAACAACAATACAAGCTACTTGGTAAACACTCCGTAAGTGTTAGCAATTATTATTTTTTACTTCTCTGGTTTTTAAACTCTTGGAGGATGGAAAATGTATTATCTGTATCTCTGCATCTTTAGTACATAGTTTAATGTCTGTATATAGTATTTGACCAGTAAATGTTGGGTTGAATGGATTGAAACTGATTTTTTTCATTAAAATTGACTCACATTGCAATGTATGAGTTTCTTTTGCCAACAAGAAATGTTTTTAATAAAGGTCCATGTGAGGATGATTCAACATATGTAAACCCATAAACATGATTCACCACATAAACAGAAACAAAAAGAAAGATCATATGATCATCTGATACATGAAGAAAAAGGATTTGACAAAATTCAGCATGCATTTATGATACAAACTCTTAAAAAAACAGGCATAGATGGAACATACCTTAAGATTATAAAAAACATCTATGACAAACCCACAGTCAACATCATACTGAGTGGGGTAAAGTCGAAAGCATTCCCACTCAGAACTGGAACAAGACAAGGATGCCCACTGTCACGACTTCTATTCAACATACTGCTGGAAGTCCTAGCCAGAGAAATCAGGCAAGAGAAAGAAATTAAGAGTATTCAAATGGGTAAAGAGGAGGTCAAATTATTCCTCTTTGCTGATGATATAATCTTATATCTAGTAAACTCCAAAGATTCTACCAAGAGCCCCTTGCAATTGTTAAATAAATTCAGCAAAGTCTCAAGTTACAAAACCAATGCACACAAATCAGTAGCATTCCTATACACCAACAACAGTCAAGCTGAAATTCAAATCAAAGACTCAATACTTTTCAAAGTAGCTACAAAGAAAATAAAATACTTGGGAATATATTTAACCAAGGAACTGAAAGATCTCTACAAAGAGAACTATGAATCACTGAGAAAGGAAATCCGCATCCAGGCAAACATTTATTGTTTTGGGACTTTTTGATAAAGGCCAGTCTCACTGGAGATAAGTGATATCTCATTGTGGTTTTGATTTGCATTTCCCTGATGATTAGAGATGTTGAGCATTTTTCATATCTTTTTGGGCCATTATTCTGTCTTATTTTGAAAAGTTTCTGTTCACGTCCTTTGCCCACTTTTTGATAGGGTTGTTTGATTTTTTTTGTTGTTGATTTTCCTGTATTCTCAGTAAATTCTAGTTACCAGCCCTTTATCAGATTTGCAGCATGCAAAAATTTTCTCCCATTCTGTAGGTTGTCTGTTTGCTCTTGTGACAGTTTCTCTGGCTGTGCAAAAGCTTTTTAATTTGATCAGGTCCCATTTATTTATTTTGGTTGTTGCTATGATTGCCTTTGGGGGTCTTCTTCATAAATTATTTGTCTAGGCCAATGTCTACAGAGTATTTCCAACATCTTCCTCTACAATTCCAATAGTTTCACTCCTTATGATTAAATCTGTTACCCAGCATGAGTTGATTTTTGTGAGAGGTGAAAGGTGTGGATCCTGCTTGAGTTTTCTACATGTGGCTATCCAGTTTTCCCAGCACCATTTATTGAATAAGGATTCTTTCCCCCAGTGTATGTTTTTGTCTGCTTTGTCAAAGATTAGGTGGCCATATGAGGATGGTTTTATATCTGGGTTCTCAATTCTGTTCCACTGGTCAATGGCTCTATTTTTGTGCCAGTACCAAGCTCTTTTGATTACTACGGCCTTATAAAAAAGTTTGAAGTCTGTTAGTTGATACCTCCCATTTTGTTTTTATTGCCTAGAAATGTTTTTGCTATGCCAGATCTCCTCTGGTTTCATACAAAGCGTAGAATTAATTTTTCTACATCTGGGAAGAATGATGTTCGTATTTTAATAGGGATCATGTTGAATCTGTAGATCACTTTGGGTAGTATAGACATCTTAACAATGTTGATTCTGCCAACCCATGAGCATGGTATGGTTTTCCACCTGTTTACATCTTCTGCTATTTCCTTCCTCAATGTTTCATAGTTCTCCCTGTAGAAGTCTTTTACCTCCTTAGTTAAATATATTCCTAGATACTTTATTTTCTTTGTTGCTATTGTGAAAGAAATTGAGTGTTTGATTTGGTTCTCGGTATAACTGCAATTGGAGTATATGAAAGCCTCTGATATGCGTGTATTCATTTTGTATCCTGAGACTTTACTGAATTCATTTCTGAATTCCAGGAGCATCTTTGTTGAATCCGTGGGGTTTTCTAGATATAATATCATGTCATCAGCAAATAGTGTGAGTTTGATCTCTTCTGCTCCCATTCGTATGCCTTTAATTCCACTCTCTTGCCTGATTGCTGTGGCCAGGACTTCCAGCACTATGTTGAATAGAAGTGGAGATAGTGGGCAACCTTGTCTGGTTCCAGTTCTAAGTGGGAAAGCCTTCAATTTTTCCCCATTCAGTATGATGTTGGCTGTGGGTTTGTCATAAATGGCTCGTATCATTTTTAGGTAAGCTCCATCTATGCCTATTTTGTTAAGCGTTCTTATCATAAAAGGGTGTTGAATGCTGTGAAATGCTGTTTCTGCATCTATTGAGAGAATCATATGGTTTTTGTTTTTGCTTCTGTTTATGTGGTGAATTACGTTTAGAGATTTG
>RJWJ010034735.1:0-17083 GCA_004363605.1 Indri indri | reverse complement strand
GCTGCCGTAAGAATGTATGTGGAAGTAACATAGAAGAGTCAATGTCTTTCATTGATGAGATGGGGTAAAACTTAGAGCTGTTGCCACGTGGTTTCTGAAGTTAGAGCATGACTAGGTGACTAACAGCACGTGTGCATGCCATTTATCTGTGGTGATGGCTGTGCTATTTTGTTTTTGTAACCTTACTGGTTTTTTTTTTTAAGAGTTGCTTAAGTATTTATTTTAGCTTTGAAAGCCGTAGAAATCAGTTATTCCAGTATTTTGCTATAAAAGACTCATTTTTCCAAAGTAGTATAAACAATTTTGTTTATTTTCATTTCAAAATATTAAGGGGGTACAGATGTTTTTGGTTACATGGATCACTTTTGTAATGCTTGAGTCACAGCTGTAAGTGTACTCATCACCCAAATAGTGTTCATTGCACCTCATTAGTATAAACAATTTTAATGACAATATTTCATAATCTTTTAAAATATAAAACAAAGGCAGTGAATCAAAAATCTTATCTGCTGCAATGAATTGGAGGGGAAATTTTATAATCTACATTATTAGAGATAGAAAATTTAATGGTTCAACTTCCTAGCACTTTATAGGGAGGAATCATGATATAAAAGTCAATATGAAATCATTTGATTGTAATAGCGATACTTTAACATTTGAAATGCATCCATACTCTTTTGTATAACCATTACAGTCAAGTATATTTATTTTCACATCTGTTATAACTGCTCCTGAAAAGGAAAAATATTGTCTTATTTTCCAAGAGGTGTACACACCCTTATTGCTTTTAGAATCATTATAATTTTATTAATTCCAGACATTACAAAAATATAAAGTAATGTAGGCTTGTTTCTCACTCCAGAGATTACTACTTCAGAAGTGGTTCAATTTAGAAGGCTACCTGACATTTTCTACCCTTTGACAAACAGACGTAGAGTATGTATACAAACACAGTTGTTGGATTTTTGCAAGGTGGTATCATAATATATATATCTTTACTTTTTTCACTTTCAAAGTTTTTTTTTCATTTAATGACATTGGACAGCTTTGCATGTCAGTTTCATTATTTTTATGATGGCCATAATATGGATATACCTCACCATCTCCTTCCTTTCAGAGTGATTTAGTATTAGGGGCACATAGTGGGGCTATTACCATGCTGAATAGGGATATTCCCTTTTAACTGGGGGCTCCTCAGTGGGCAACTTAAAGTCAACAGGTTCTTTAGCTGGAGGTGAGACAGAAAGAATCATATGGTAAGCTGGGGCTCAAATATTGGAGCTTTTTTTTTTCCTTGTTTTTTTTTTGGAAACTCAAGATATTGAAATAAAGTTTCATATTACCTTCATGTTTATGCACGCACGGAGGGTCTTTTGTTCCCCCCTATATGCTTTTGTTTTTCTCCATTTTAAAGATTGTGCTATGGGCATACCTCTCAAAATGCTTTTCTTTCCCTTACTTCCCTCTCCATTTCTTACACATTTTCTTTCTCTTAGAACACCTGTAACGAAGCACTCTTTGGATTTTCTTCTCTCTTTCCATTTTACTATTGCATAGCCTAGATTTTATATGAAAGATAAAATTCAGATTTCAGTTTTTTTAAGATCATTTATCACAATCTGGTGATTAATACTTTAGGGTTACTAGCCTTTATCCCTTTTACTTAAATGACCACTTTGCTGCACATAATGGAATGTGGTTCTTGGCTTGCTGTAAGATTTATTTTTAATTTTTTTAGAGATAGGGTCTTGCTCTGTCACCCAGGCTAGAGTGCGGTGATGCAATCCCAGTTCACTGCAGCCTCAAACTCCTGGACTCAAATGATCCTCTCACCTCAGCCTCCCGAGTAGTAGCTAGGACTATACGTGTATGCCACCATACCCAGCTAATTTTTTTTTTTTTAAGAGGCGGGGTCTCACTGTGTTGCCCAGGCTGGTCTCAAACTCCTGGCCTCAAGCAATCCTCCTATTTTGGCCTTCCAGAGTGCTGGGATTACAGGAATGAGCCATCACACCTGGCCAAGAAGACTAATTTAAATGCTAGTGTAGAAAACTTTAAAAATCTCACTGGATTTAGAGCATATCATGAATAATGCAAACCTCTAGGAGAATAATTTTAGAGTAGAAGCAAATGTTCTGATTTGATCCAGTAAAACATCAGCCTTGATATTCATGGAAAATCTGCAATAATTGGGGTTTCAGGAGTCTGGTGAGGTTATTTGCCAGGGTGATGTAGGTCTAGTTTTCATCTTGCCTTTGCTTTGGGACTATATTTGGCCCGGTACATGGTCCTCACTAACTTGTGGGCTCTCTTTCTATTCGAGTTCCTCTTATCCAAGATCCGGGCCCACGTGGCTACCTGTTCCAAATACCAAAATTACATCATGGAAGGTGTGAAGGCCACCACTAAGGATGCATCCCTACAGCCAAGGTAAATGACTCAATCACTCCCTTAGGTGGAAGTCATCTTTTGGTACAAAGAAATCGGGCACTTTGCATTCTCAAGGGTTCAGTTGTATAAGTTTGGGAAGGTGGAGGTATGATTGCTACATTGACTAAAGCTGATAAGTTTTTGGGGGGATATGCAGGAGAGGACTCTCTGTTCACCTCAGATGTTAACTGTGCTATTTATTTTCAAGACTTCATTCTGAAGTGATAATCAGAACCTTGTCATAACTCATTCAGTGAACTCTGCTCCTTTCTGGAATGTACAGTGGTTGAAGTTTCATAGAAAGGTACTCACAGAGAGATTTTATTTTCTTGCCTTTCACCTTCCAGGAATGTCCCAAATCGCTATACCTTTCCTTGTCCTTACTGTCCTGAGAAGAACTTTGATCAGGAAGGACTTGTGGAACACTGCAAATTATCCCATAGCACGGATACCAAATCTGTGGTAAGAGTAACCTTTTTTTTCTTTTAACTTTATTATGAAAAGAAAAGTCAAACTTAGAGAAAAACTGCAGGATTAGTACAATGAACTCCTGTGTACCCTTCACCTGGAATCACAGATTATTAACATTTTACCATATTTGCTTAACCATACTGTATATATATATATTTTTTGCTGAACCATTTGGGAATAAGCTATAGATACTGTGACCTCTTGGACCCTAAGTACTTCAATGTATATCTCCTAAGAACATTTTCTTACAAAATGACTTTTTTTGTGTGTATAATTAGTCACATTCAAGAAATTTAACATTGATACAATCTAATAACTAGCATGAAATCCATGTTTAAACTTTAACATTTGTGATGTCCTTCAAAGCAATTTCCCCCTCCCCCGAAGGAGGAGTCTTGAATGGTACTAAGTTCTGTGTCCTCTGTGCCACATTAAGAGTCATGTGATTGATGTCTGTTGCTCCTGTTGCTGGTAACATTAACTTGAATCCCTTGGTATCCACTAGATTTCTCCTCCATAAAGCTGTCGTTTTCTTTTTGAGAGTAGCTTCTTCATAGTTGTGGGAAAAGAAAAATGGAATTATAGGAAAGGGCTTTATTTAAATATCACCAACTGGCACATAGTCTCTTTTATTAAAAAATGTTTGAATTTGGTCCACCTCAGCATTGTGTTTTTTCCCCTCTCAATGTGATTGACAGACTAGGTCTTCCTATATAGTTAGGTATATATTCCTCTATAATTTTGTTTTAGTTTTCCCATTTATCTCATACTGCTTCTCTTGAACCATATACCCAGTTGTATAGACAACCTTCAGCTCCATTGCTGTAAAAGGTGGTGCACAGACTTTAGAATTTCCATGAGCTTTTGTAAGGATACCAGGGTAACTATCAATGCTAATCTTATCAGGCCTGGTAGTGTTCTTTATTTGTCTACCATAAATCTTAACATACAGCTGGCCTATGTGAGAAACATATCTTTTGTATGTGTATATGCTGAAGTCTTAGATATGAATTAATTTGGTCAAAAGCACTCATAATTTTGGTAGATAGTGCTATTGCTAAACAACTCTGTGGTTTCTGGTGCTACAGCCTAATATTCTCTCTCTCTCTCCCCGCTCTGTTGGCTTCCTGAAATCCCTCTGATTATTTTGCCTCTGTGAAGCCCTCTCTTCTTTAGCCCTTGGCCCTCTATTCTATCTCCTCTCCCTCTGCAGCTCCTTAATTCTGTGTTTCACCTCCCCTTTGGGAGCTTTCTCCTCAGTCTCTAGTCCTGCCCCGTGTTATAGCTCCACGGCTACACCTGCCTGTTCCACCATCCCAGATTATATCTTGCCAACCCTCTTTGTCACTATGTCTTCCTGGCGGTTGGGGAGGGTTCCATCTCCAAGCCAGAGCACTATACCTTCTTCCCCGCATGAGTTTTCCATTCTAGCTAGCGTGGCTGTTTGCTGCCTCCTGACCTTTTCTCCAGATACTGCCTTTCTTCTGGAGTACCTTACGTGTTCTCTTTGCCTGTCCAGATACCACCCAATCTTCAAAGCCCAAATCAGCCTTTCATACAAGGGCTTTTTGGCCTGATCCCCCTCATCTGAGCATTTACTTTGTTAAAATGCACGTGAGGCTATGTTTACTTCCCTGGGACATCGCTCTTCTGATTATTTACTTGGTTTTCCTTGTGCTTTTGGATCATCTGGGGCGGGGTGGGGGGTTGGAAGACCATACATATTCTAGGCCCCCACTGGGCTGACTGACCCACTTCCCTGACTACAGTAGGAATCAGAAAGTGTGGTGTCATGACTTGAGCCTTTATCCACTACCACATGTCATTTCACTTGAGGAGGAAGCTTGCAGTATTTTCTGGGATGCTGATGTGCACAGGAAGAAGTGACCAGGCCCTGGACTAGTGTCAGGAGAACTGTTCTGGAAGAAAGGAGGCCAGACACAGGGCACGGAGGGCTGGTGCCAGCTGGGACATCAAATGCCTAAGACCTTGCTTCTTTGTTCAAAGGTTTGTCCAATATGTGCCTCGATGCCCTGGGGAGACCCTAACTACCGCAGCGCCAACTTCATAGAGCACATCCAGCGCCGGCACCAGTTTTCTTATGACACATTTGTGGTAAGTCCGGAGCCCAGGCTCTGATCCCTCCCCTGGGGGACAGCACAGCTACTTCACTTTTCTCAGAAGGTTGCTGAGGGCCTCATTGTTGAGCTTTATCTCTGATGCGATGGGCTCCCAGTCCCTGGAACTGCAGCTGTGCAGTTTCTGTTCATGGGCCAGGCAGGTGGCCAGGGTAGTCATCTAGACAGACACAGTGAAGCTTATTCCTTTCTTTCCCCTCTCCTACCCCCAAAGTTTTGCCCACTTTCTTATGGTATATATAATTTCTACCTGTTACAGCACTTAGTTTGGGAGCCTCAAGTTCATGTGCCTGTGGGGACTAGCCAAGTAATGGAAATGGTCCTCATAAGGGTTCACCAGCCGGACAGTGCCTGACTTAGGTTATGCCACCATCACCCCAGCTGATTGTTGTACTGTGAAAATACAGGCACGGTATTGCCTGTCTCCTCCACCCCCACCCCTGAAGCAGGCCATGCAGGATTTCATATGAAGTATCACAGATTTTAATGATTTTTAAAAATACGTCAGGTCAAACAGAACACATCCAGTAGCCAAGTATGACTGTCAGGTTTGTATTTTTTTCCCAGAGCTGGATGGTTTTGAAAGGGGCACAGTTGTCTGGGCATTATAGTGATACATAAATTTGGCCAACTGTTTGAAGTAAACCTTTTATTTATATACACATAGATGTCAAATTAGAATTATAGAGTAGTGTTCGGTCTTAATGGCTGTATTTCAAGATCTAAGAAGGAAAGCTGTTTTCTAAGTTGTCATAAAGAGTATTCTCAGTCTGACAGAGGGTCCAAAACTCAGACTTCAGAATAACTGTCCATTTTGTTAATGTTATAAAGATGAATGTAATTCCTAAAAATGCCCAAATAGATAATTTTGCCTCATTAAATTAAAGAAGGCTAGCTTCACTACAGTTTCTGCTGTCCCTTATAGCCCTAAAAAAAAAAAAACCTGTACTGGGCCCTGAACCCACCTCTTAAAAACAGCACCAGCTGAATGCATTTGTGCATGTGTTTGCCTTCTGCTCAGACTAAATTAAACGCGCTGAGCACTTGGTCTGTGCCAGGCCCCATTCATGTGCTGTCTGGGCCCCGCGATTCCCATTTCAGGGTGGCATCGTTACTTTTATTTAAGGATGAGACAGCAGAGGCACAGAGAGGTGATATAATTTGCCCAGAGTTGCATAACTAGTATCGCAAATGTTGGAGCTGGGATTTGGTCCCTGGCAGCCCTGTCTGGATTCCTTCTACTGAATGTGAGTCTTTGCAGCTATAAAGCGTCGTTGAGGCTGTGTGTCTGTGTTTTGCCCGCAGGATTACGATGTTGACGAAGAGGACATGATGAATCAGGTGTTGCAGCGCTCCATCATCGACCAGTGAGCAGTCCGTGCCATCCGTCTCATGTTCCAGAGCTTCCATTTTGTGTTAAACGTGAGACCTTTGACTCCTACACCTTAACTGTACAACAGACCTGGAAACGATCCCGTGGCATTGGGACAGGGTCACTTCTGACAGGGGAAACGGGTCCCCAGGTCAGAGCCCTCCTTTCCTTTGGGCTCTTGCCAAAGCCGTCTTCCCCCACTGTTAACCTTGTTTGTCACATGGTCTAGTCTTTATTGGTTCTTAGCTGCTTCCTGGAGCTTCTGCCTCTTCTTCTGGAAGAGAATCTGGCTTCTTCACCTCAACCTGTTCTTGTTTCACACTCATTCCTCCCATCCAGTCAGTGTTCATCTCTGTTCATCTCCCATGTCCTCTGAGCCAGCCAGAACCTTTTCTGGGTCATGAAGCACAATGAAACAAGCTTCTCCTTTCCTTGTCTCTGAGGTGTGTGGGCCCTGACCAGTGCTGAAGCTCCTATGTACAGCAGAGCTGCTTGTCAGTGGGCTGTTGGTGGCAGCTGCTGGAAGCTGGGGTTGCCATCCTGGGATGCATTTCACAAGTCCTCAGTGAATGTTCTGGGTTTAGCATGATCCAATGCTGGAAGTTTTGATGAGTGATATTTTCCTACTATTCCTGCACATCCTTAGAATTAACTGGTTCAGTCTTAAATGCCTGCATGGTGCCTTTTTAGGATAAGGTGTAACCATATGTTTTTGTGAAAGTATTTCCAGGTTAGGAAAGTTAAAATCTGTTTATCTGTAAGTGGGAAGGAGGGTCAGCTAAGAGAGGTGGGAGGTCATAGCTTTTTGGTTGTGATTTTCAAACTAGTGAGGAATTTTCAGATTACTGGGTCATGTTTGCCTCTCTGGGAGCTTGCTTGCATTCTGGTCCTTGAAGCATGAAAAGGAGTCCTCGAATGAATAGGAAGGAAGAGGTGTAGAGGCTCCAGTGGATACTAGTTCTTTTATCTTCTACGTGGTAACTTAGATTAAACTGAGCGTTGTTTCTCTATCACAGATGGTTTCCTTATGACACTGCTTTCAACATGTAAATCCGTGTTTGAAAACCTGCTTTCTGAATGTAGAGTGAAGCTGTAGGAAATCCAGTATTGCGCCCTCTTGTCTCTTCCAACAAGACACTGTTCTTAAGGCACATCTCATGATGAACAGTTGTTAATAAAAGCTGTCTACTGGAAACTTTCTTTAGTAACAGCTCTAGAAGTTTGAAGTTCAACATATTTTACAAATATTAATAAATATAAGGCTAAGAGCTGTCAGCATAATCTGTAGGAGCAGAACCTCTGATTGACCAAAAGGCATATGGATTTAGGTTCATTTTTTCATGTCACACATCTAGTCCGAATATGGAAATTTTTTCTGGTCAGTGGCTGAGGTTGCAGGTGACAGTGGGCCTGTAACTGCTGCTGTGGCCTCTCCCTGCCTGCCAGTAATGAGCTGCAAATGCCTAGTCACCAGCGAAGAGGGGGCCCATTGGGGCAAAATGGTTTTTTCTAATGTGCTTACTTGGGAGGACCCAAATGTTAAAGGTCCACTTCTTTTTCTTCACTATAATTTCTGGAAAAAGTTTACTCAGACCTCCCTAAATTGAGATCATCTCATTAGAAGTTTGGAGGGAAATTTGACAAAACCCCTTCATTTGAGGGAACTATTGAGAGAGCATATGTCCATCTCGGTGGTACCAAGAAACTTATTTCCTTGTATTAAGTGCACTTCATGTATTTCTAGTAAGATGACTTTCCAGAAAGTGAAATTTGTTATGTTGTGGCTTTCAAAAGGCAATATATAAATAAATTTCATAATTTATCCAACTGGTAAGCTATGTTGCCTATTTTCATTAAATACCATGTGCTGAATCTCCTCCAGGAGATTCATTCTTCCTAAGAGGGAGGTTTTTGTCTGTCACAGTCCTACCTGGCTGCTAATCACAACTTTGACACTTTACCAGCTTTGGGCCTTGCTGGGCCTGTCCTCTGTGGAAAATGAACACAACCCCAATTTCTTAAAATTGGGAAGCCAGAGTCATGGTGCTCCATAGAGCAAGGCTTTGGGCACACGGCTTCAGCTACATTTGGGATGATTTAGCAGCAGTGCTGAGACACTGTAGTAAAGGGGTTCTGCAAGTTGAAATTTCAGGTCCTGGAGGTGTTTACGTTATACACTCTGCCACTAGCTATGGGACATGTGGCAAGTACTATCTCCCTGCTATGAAGCGGGGATAATAGTATCTGCCTCTTAAGGATGTTAGGCTCCAAGGGAGCGACGCGTGCAGAACCCTGCACAGTGCTGTGTTGTGGGTACTCCCTGTGGCATTTGTCCACTGTTCTTATCTCCTGGGTTTCTCCATTCTAATCCTGATCCCATAGGAACCTCAAATTTAATACAGCCAGAACTAGCCCGGCACAGTGGCTCATGCCTATAAGTAGTAGTCACAGCAACTCAGGAGGCTAAGGCAGGAGGATGGTTTGAGGCTGGAAGTTTGAGACCAACCTGGGCAACCCCATCTCCACAAAAATAAAAATTAGCCAGGTGTGGCACATACCTGTAGTCTCAGCTACTTGGGAGGCTGAGGCAGTAGGATCCCTTGAGCCCAGGAGTTCAAGGCTACAGTGAGCTATGATGACAACACTGCATTCTAGCCTGGGCAATACAGCAAGACCTTGTCTCAAAAAATAACCTTATACACTGGAAATGAAATCCCTTGTCATACCAAAACAGGTCAAGAAAGTATATCTGGGGTGGGTGTGGTGGCTCACACCCATAATTCTAGCACTTTGGGAGGCTGAGGTGGGAGGATTGCCGTAGGCCAGGAGTTTTGAGACTAGCCTGAGCAAGAGCAAGACCCTGTCTCTACAAGAAAAAAGAAAAATCAGCCAGGCATGTTAGGGCATGGTAGCATGTGCCTGTAGTCCCAGCTACTCAAGAGGCTGAGGCAGGAGGGTTGCTTGAGCCCAGGAGTTGGGGGTTGCAGTGAGCTATGATGACACCACTGCACTCTAGCCCGGGTGACAGAGCGAGACTCTGTGTCCAAAAAAAAAAAAAAAAAAACGTATTTGAACTGAGACCTGAATGAAACAAGGGGAAGAGCCCACGTAGGGGAAGAGCATTGGTTCCTTGTCTTGGCTGTTGTGAATACTGCTGCAGTGAACACGGGAGTGCAGATCTCTCTTCCACATGCTGATTTCATGTCCTTTGGATATACTCCCAGTAGTGGAATTATGTTTTAAATAAACGTAATTAAAAGTAAATACATATTTGAATATTTCATCTGCAATGGTAAAAGTGCTTACATTCAACTGGCAAAAAAACTTTATTTCCTTATTGGAAAAATGGCCAATTTTCTTACATTCAGGCATATGTGGGATTTATTAAGCACTTCCTAATATGCCAGCACTGTGCTAGAACACTGGGGATTCACACATTAATCAACTCTATAGTTACAAACTGGTAAGTACTCATGGTAAGGGATTAATAAATGGTAGCTATTTAATAAATAGTAAATTACCTCCTACTTCATAAAGAAACTAGGAGCCAGTATTCCAAAGGCTTGCAGTAGCATCGGGACCTTTTCTCCTTTCTCTAGTTGCGCCTTCTCTCTCTCTCTCCTGTGACTTTAGTGTCTCCTGCTACTGCGCTTCCCAAACAGCCTCTTTGGACGTGATGAGGTTTCTCCAACCACGTAACTACTTGCCCACATTTCTCCTCATTCACAGCCCTCACTGCCTCACTTTTCTCTTACTTCCTTTTTTTTTTTTTTTATTTTTAGAGTCTCACTCTGTCGCCCTGGCTAGAGTGAGTGCCGTGGCGCCAGCCTAGCTCACAGCAACCTCAAACTCCTGGGCTCAAGCGATCCTCCTGCCTCAGCCTCCTGAGTAGCTGGGACTACAGACACGCGCCACCATGCTCGGCTAATTTTATATGTATATATTTTTAGTTGTCCAGCTAATTTCTTTGTATTTTTTTTAGTAGAAACAGGGTCTCGCTCTTGCTTAGGCTGGTCTCGAACTCCTGAGCTCAAACAATCCACCCGCCTCGGCCTCCCAGAGTTCTAGGATTACAGGCGTGAGCCACCACGTCTGGCATCTCTTATTAATTTGACTCTTCAAACTACTCCATCCTGCCCTTTGCACCCCACCCCCCAGCACTAAGACTGCTCTTGTCACCAAGATAAGACGGGACACGCCACTAACCCACCAGCTATGTTAGTCCTTGTCCAGCTCCACCTTAAAGGTGCTCTCAATCCCTCCTTTCCACAGCAGTTGCTTCTGTTGGCTTTTCTGTTACGATGCCATCCTGGTTTCTCTTCCTACCCTCTGCCATATCCCTTTCCATTTCCTTGGCAGCCTGCTCCTCCTGGTTCCCTTCTCTTAGCTATTGGAATCCTGCAAGGGTCTGCTCCTATTCGCCCTATGCCCTCTCCCTGGGTGAGTCACCCACTCACTGCTCTGCCCTTGTCTTGGTTACCATCCATGTGTCAGTGCACCCAGATGGACAGTTCCAGACCAGACAGATCCCTGGAGCTCCAGGCCCAGAGCCAGCTTCCTCATAGACCTGTCCAGCTGCGTGACTTAAAGGCATCCAAAGTTCTGCATGGCTCGAACTGAACTCATCCTCCTCCCTCTTATCACCCCATGCTGCATGCGAGGGTTCTCCTTCCCCGCAGATAGCACCTCCATCCTTCCAGGTGCTCAAGAATTCACCTGAACCTCATATTTAATTCCTTTGTTTGCCTCAATACCTGAGTTGATTTTACTCAAATTGATTTTACTTCCTAAAAAACAAATTGGTGTTTTCTTACCATCTCCCTTGCCACCAGCATTTTTTTTTCGAGTGAAGGTCTCACTCTGTCACCCTGGCTAGAGTGCAGTGGCATCATCATAGCTCACCGCAACCTCAAACTCCTGGGCTCAAGCCATCCACCTGCCTCAGCCTCCTGAGTAGCTGGGATTACTTTACTAGGCATGGGCCACCAAGCCTGGCTAATTTTTAAATTTTCTGTAGAGACAGGATCTCTTGCTATGTTGCCCAGGCTGGTCTTAAACTCCTGGCCTCCCAAAGTGCTTGGATTACAGACATGAGCCACGATGATCTCATCCGGATTGTTACCACAACTTTCTTTTTGGCTTCTTTCCACTGCTGTCTAGCTGACATCCAACAATCCAATCCATCCACCACCAAGCAGCCAAAAGGATCTTCCAAAAATCCAAATGTGACTATACCCTTTTTTGGGGGGGGGGGGGCAGGGTTTCACTCTGTCACCCAGGCTAGGGTGCAGTGGCATCATCATAGCTCAAACTCCTGTGCTCAAGTGATCTTCTTGCCTCAGCCTTCCAAGTAGCTAGGACTACATCCACGTGCCATGACACCTGGCTAATTTTTTCTATTTTTAGTAGAGATGGGCGTCATGCAGTTGCTCAGGCTGGTCTCAAACAATCCTCCTGCCTTGGCCTCGCAGAGTGCTAGGATTACAGGCATGAGTCACTTCCCCTGGCCTGACTATATCCTTCAAAACCGTTCAGTGCCTTCAGGTACCCTCAAAGTTCCAACCCTCAAGGCCCTGGTGCTCTGCCCACTGCCTACCTTCCAACCTCAGCTTCTTGCGAAAGTTGTCAGAATCAAAATGGAGTCACCAATCTTAAAAAAAAAAAAAAAAAAAAAAAAAAATCCTGACAAATAGAGCCGGGGAAGGCCATGAGGAGAGGATTCTCAAGCTTGCATTCCTAATAGCAAAAACTCTCAGAAAGGACTCTGCAAATACAAACACAACTTTGCACAAAGGCCATCACAACCTCAAACGAAAAATACTTTGTAAGGACATCTGCCCAGCAATTGCCTGTCCAACCTCGGACTGGTGTCACCCTTGTTATTGATCTTTGTAGCCAAGGACAATGATTTCAAAACAATTATGTAATCCTCATTTTTTTCTTTTATATACCTTTGTCTTCCTTTACCTCCCTGAATATGCATAGAGTTTACTATGGCACACGTATTCCCGTGGCCATGCCCGAATAAATACCATTTTCTTTTAGAGAGGCCCTCCCTCTCTGCTCCTTGGGTTGACACTCTTGAACCCACTTCTGCACCTGTGCATCACATTCCCCACCTCGCGGGCTGCACACATACCCTCGCCTCTGCAGTATTTGGTGCCCCCACCCTGTCTTTGCCTCCTAATTGCGGTTCGGGTGTCTAGATCAGAATTTCATACATGATGTTCCTGTAGTAACATCTACTTCTAGTACTAATCAAGGCATTTGTTAAACCCGTGTATAAATACCCCTCCTAGATATATAAGTTCCCTCAGGTCAGGATCATAACGTCATGGATCAACATTCGGGTTGCCAAATAAAACAACAGGACTCTCAGTTAAATGTGAATTTCAAAGTAACAATGGATAATTTATTAGTTATAAATATGTCCCAAATATTGCATAGGAGTGTAATTTGTCCAAGCCAGGAAGTGAATGTCAGAAATATTCATAACTAAAAAATTATTTGTTGTTTACCTGAAATTCACAGTTAACCGCATGTTTTGTATTTTTATTGGTTAAGTCTGGCAACCCTACTCAATGTATGTTAGCAGAATAAATGTTCTGAGCATGTGCTCTGTGCCAGGCAACTTACACTTTCTCATTAAATTTTGTGCAATTACTTGTTTTCATGGCTATCTCCCATACCAGAAGTTAAGCTCCTGAGGACAATGACTGTGTCTGTCTTGTGCACCACTGGGCTCTATATTTGGTCTCCAATAAATATTCCCAGAATTGAAATAGAACTAAAAGATGTGTACGTGTGTGATTTTCCAACCGTTAATTCCCTTTCCACGGCTACTGGTCCACGCTGGAATGAGAGTCCGGTGCAGCGGTAAGGAGAGCCTGAAGGGGGCGGTGTCTCCCCGAAGCTCCGGCCTCCCGCTGTCCCTCACTCACCGTGGGGAGGCGGGTCCTCAAACCGGAAGAACCGGAAACCGGAACTTGGAAGGCAGAAAGGGCAAGACTCAGGTGATCAGTCCAAGGTGGCCACTGCGAGGTGGGGATCTGAGCTACTCAGGTCCTCAATGTGGCCCTTAAGTAGAGTCCATCCTTATTCCCCGCCCTTCCACAATGTCTGCCGCATGTCCCATGCGGAGCTCAGCTGGGCACCATGAATACAGGAATAGCGACAATGATGATTATCATTTTCATCCCTGGTTCCTCATAGTAATTTTGTTTTAATCCTCCCTGCTTTAACCTCTGAAAGGTAATCAAAACCAGACACTCAGGCCGAGGCAGGCGGATTGTTTGAGCTCAGGAGTTCGAGACCAGCCTGAGCAAGAGCGAGACCCCGTCTCTACTAAAAAAAATACAAAGAAATTAGCTGGACAACTAAAAATATATAGAGAAAAAATTAGCCGGGCATGGTGGGGCATGCCTGTAGTCCCACCTATTCAGGAGGCTGAGGCAGGAGGATCGCTTGAGCCCAGGAGTTTGAGGTTGCTGTGAGCTAGGCTAACGCCAGGGCACTCACTGTAGCCAGGGCAACAGAGTGAGATTCTGTCTCAAAAAAAAAAAAAAAAAAAAAAAAAAAAAACCAGACACTCAACTTTCTCTGGGAAAGTCAATCTCATTGAATTCTCTTAACCAAGCAGGATGGTGACTATGGAAGTAGGAATCTGCTAAGGAGTAACAACTCACACGTCTAAAAAAATAATAATAAATAAAAAACAAAACAAAAAAAAGAATTCTCTCAACCAGCCTTGCGGGAGGGGTACTATTAATAATAACATTGCCATTACACAGATGAGGGAGTGGAGGCCGGAGAGGTTGAGTGATTTGCCCAAGCCAGGAAGTGAACCACTTGATGTTACAGTCATGTGTCATTAGGCCCAGGGTCCCCAGCACAGACTGCATGGAGTCTCCCCTTCCCAGCATCCAAACTCACTAGCTGATCTAGTGATCACCAACTTGACTTTGGGCAAGTTATTCTAATTCATGCCTTAATTTCTTTGTCTGTAAAATGGGCCAATAAAAGTGTCTTCCTCACAGAGTAGTGCGAATCTAGTGAAGTAACTCATGTAAAGCATTAGAACAGGGCCTGGCACAATATACATGCTTAATAAATGTGAGCTACCTATCTCACTACTGTTTGTCTCATCCATTCCTGCCTGGCCCCACCCAAGCAAGCTAGTTGTTAATGTTTGATGACGAAACACTGCTATTAAGTGTGTGTTTCCCAAATATGGCCTGAAGAGCTGAATTACCTGGGAGGCACTTGCTACAAAATTGATTCTCAGAACCATCCCTCAGAGATTCTGATTGGTGGGGCCTGGGAATCTGTGTCTTTAAAAAAGAGCTTCAGGTAAAATGCAGCCTTAGACTAGTTTAGACAGTCCTTATATAATGTGAGACAGGATAGTGTCAGGACAAACATACTGTAGCTGGGGTGGGGCAGTGACTCTGTCGATGGTTAGAATGAGGTGGGCAAGCTCAGTCCTTAGAGGTTGCAAGCATTTAAAGTCCTGATTACCTTTCCTGATTATAAATGTCTCTAGACCAGGGGTCCCCAACCTGTAGTGAGTTGTATTATTATTTCATTATATATTACAATGCAATAATAAAAGCAAAAGTACACAATAAATGTAATGTGCTTGAATCATCCCGAAACCATCCTCCCCTCCTCCCCAGTCTGTGGAAAAATTGTCTTGCATGAAAACGGTCTCTGGTGCCAAAAAGGTTGGGGACCGCTCATCTAGACTATTTGCATGGTCTCAGGTTGTCCCCCCACACATCATATACAAAAGGAAAATCAGTAACTTTGCAGTGGAGAAAACTAGCAGACGCCATCTTAACCAAGGGATGAAAGTATCACAGATGATGGGACAAATCATAGGTGACTTGACGAGACACAGTGAAGACACAACACCACTTCTGTGGTTCCCGGCAGAAAAACATAGAACCTGAGTATAAGCATAAGCAAACAGCAGGCAAATCCAGACCGAGGGACATTCTACAAAGCAGCCTGAACTCTTCCAAAATGTCAAGGTCAGATTAAAGGAAGCTAAAGGAGTTGACAACTAACTGTAACGCTGCATGATCCTGGACTGGGCCTTGGTGCTGCAGGGGTTGCCGTGAAGGATGTTGTTGGGCCAACTGAACATGGACCCTGGAATAAGTAATTGTATTTTATCAATGTTAGATTTCATGATTTTGATAATTAAGTCACAATTACCTAACAAAACGTCCATGTTCTTAGCAGATATACAGGGAAGAGTATAGAGGTAATGAGGCATGATGTCTCCAAACCACTGTCAAATGGTTCAGATAAAAATAGTGTATGTGTGTATAAATAAATACATATGGCCGGGTGCGGTGGCTCACGCCTGTAATCCTAGCACTCTGGGAGGCCGAGGCGGGCGGATTGTTTGACCTCAGGAGTTCGAGACCAGCCTGAGCAAGAGTGAGACCCCGTCTCTACCAAAAATAGAAAGAAATTAATCAGACAACTAAAAATATATAGAAAAAATTAGCCGGGCATAGTGGTGCATGCCTGTAGTCCCAGCTACTCGGGAGGCTGAGGCAGGAGGATCGCTTGAGCCCAGGATTTGAGGTTGCTGTGAGCTAGGCTGACGCCACGGCACCCTAGCCTGAGCAACAGAGTGAGACTCTTGTCTCAAAAAATAAATAAATAAATAAATAAATACATATGCACATACCAACACACAGAAATAGGATATAAATAATAAAGCAAATATGCACAATATTAAAAATTATAATGCTCTTCAATGCCATCAGGACTTGGTGAAAAAAGAATAAAAAAGATTAATAATTTGAAATTTAAAAACATTATAAGGCTCCTTGTTTTTTAAAAAAATTACAGGTAGGGAAGAAAAATATAAAGAAGGGGAAACCACTCCTCCTCCTTCCCTCCAGAAACAACCGGGACAGTCAATAGTGGGATTCTTACCTGTCCTTGGGTCATCATATTTTTGGTTGAAACTGAAAATGGGGAATGCTTTACTTCCTGTCTACAACCTGTGTTTTTCACTCCATGATATCCATCAACATCTTTCCATGTTAACGTGGCATTATTTTGAACAGCTGCAGGATGCTTCCTGGTAAGGATGGAACGTACTTTATTAACTAATGGGTGCCGAGGTTGTTTCTGGTTTGACTGTTATGGACAGTGCTGGAGTGAGCACCCTTACAGACACATCTTTGTCAACTTGTCTGGTGATTTTGCATGCAGAGCTGCTGGCTCAAAAGGAGAAAGGCTGAGAGAGACAGAGACAGGCAGAGTCTGGGGAGATAAAGAGACAGAGAGACACACCCAAGGAGAGACAGACAGAGAGAGGGAAAGAGACAGAAATGGAGAGAGACGAGAAGGAGTAAGGTCAAGAGAGACTGAGATTGGGACAGAGAAGGGAGCTGCCCTCCAGAGAGACTGAGAAAGAATTCCTCTGAGCTATGGGGTCCCCATCTTCCTGGCCACAGGAATCCTGGTAGGAAAGTGACTAAGCAACTTTTAGGAACACACCCTACAGATACAATTGAAGATGAGGTCAGAGTCCTTTGTGCAAGGATTTTCTGGGGCCATTGTTCCTGGAAAGCAAAAAGATGGGAAACAACCTAATTGCCCATCAACAGGAGACTGGTTAGAGATTGTCCTGGAAATGCAGATAGCA
>RJWJ010034734.1:0-17067 GCA_004363605.1 Indri indri | reverse complement strand
TTGGTGTTCAGTTTATGAAGTGTTACATCAAGTACTACTCCAATGCAGTGCCTGACTTCTGAGAGCTGGTGTAGACAAAGTGTGCATGTGAGAGTGTGTGTGTGAGAGTGAGGGTGATTGTGTGCAAGGAGGAGAGAGTGTGCATGAGAGAGTGCACACTCGGTAAATTCACTTAGCATGAAAGTCATCCAGTCACATGCTCACAACAGTGAGCTTCGGATGCTGCTCATATAGAAGGAATATATTAATCTACTTAATATTTTACCTGGCTCCGTAATCATTTTTAATTATGTTACTAAAATATTTAATAATGGGCAGTATAACATCTCTCTTCCAGGAAGAAAAGGTCTGAAAATGTGCATCCATATTTATATTTTATTATTTATTCAAACCATGCTTGTGTTCATGGGGCAGGAAAGTGTCAACGTGCAATGACTCGGTGTTTCACATGTACCTGCCAGGCAGCAAGACTGTGCCTGATATTCTAGGTCAAGGGCTTGCATTCAGGTCAGAGGGTGAGCTGTGGGCTGTGACCCAGTGGGGGATGAAATGAAGTTAAACGTCAAGACCTACATTTCTTAAAAGAAATAGAACAGAATGGAAAATATCAGAGTACAACACTCCAAATAATGATAGTTGTTGATTCATGAATCTTTTGTTTCGGAAATATAAACGTGTGTGCATGTGTCACGTGTGCTAGATCTCAATGTTAAGTGTGGGTAGCTGTCAAAGATATATTCTGGTGACAGTTTGCTCATGGAATCCAAGACAGTCACCCACTTTGCTGCCTGGTACAGTTGCCTCTGTTTTCATGTGGTAAAGATGTGGCCAGAGGCAGTTTCCTTCCCTCTGCTGCTTTGTCTCTTCCTCCCGTCATTTCCTTATGGAAAGTGGTCTTCGATACAGCCGAGTACAGAAACAGGAAGTTGGCGGCATAATCACACATTGATGTTAAACCTCAAGAGGCAGCCAAGGCTAGCGAGATAACAGTTCATTGGCTTTGGGGAGGCTTCGCTCTGAAGAATCGAGCCAGGGCCAGAAAGACCTCATCCTGTCCACCCATGGTGGAGCAGGAGCCCTGGAGAGAGCCAGGGGTAGAGAGGGGCAGATGGGTTGGCACATGGCGAGAGTAAGAAGAAAGAAGGAGCCCAGAGAAGAAGAGGGACTCCCAAATGTTCGTTAGAAGGTGATTTAATAGATCCATCTTCTGAGTTCACTGAAAACCTTCCGTTCTGGCACTTCATGGAGTCAATAAATCTTTCCTGAGCACCTTCCATGTACCAGTTTCTACCTCCTGGACACACAGCAATGACCCAAACAGACAAAAGTCCCTGCGTTTATGGAACTTGCAATCTAGGATGGCAAGGGAAGAGAGAAAGGTGTTAAACAAATGACTGAAGCATATTGAATGTCAGGTGGTGGTATAGACTATGGGAAAAACAGAGTGGGGGAAGGTTTAGGTGTGCATGGCATGGGGGCCGGGGTGGAGGGTTGCATTTTCATATAGGGTGGTGGTCAGGGAAGAGAAGATTAACAGTGGAGCTAAGACTTGAAGAGAGCGTGGAAACAAGGCGCCCAGCTATCAGGGAAGAATGCTCCAGGTGGGCGTGTGCCCGGGTGCAAGAAACACACGAGGCCTGGGTGATGGAGCAGAGATGCGAGCGGGGAGTAGAGGACGCTGAGGTCACAGGTACACAGTGAGGGGGTGGGGTCCCTATGGCCCTTGAAGGTCATTGCGGGGATTTTGTGTTTGCTGCGGATGAGATGAGATGCCACAGGTTTTGCGCAGGCGGTGACATCATCTGACTTACATTTTAAGAACACCTTGGGTACTGTGCAGGGGACAGTTCCCTGCATGTTCTCCCAGACATGACAGGTGCGACAACAGAGAGCAACACAAATGTACGTGAAACGGGGATTAAAGCAGCAAGGGAAACATCAAGATAGATTACAAATCAAAGTCTGCTCTTTCTGTCCCATCATCATTAACTTAGCAATGAACAGGACGTTGGAGCTTCGCACTGACAGCCCCGCCTCCCTCGTGCTCATGCTCTCTGCCGTTGCCTTCCTTGCTTCTTTGGCCTGTTTCTGAAGCGAGGCCTCAGGTCCCGTCACTCTGAGGAATACAAGGCCCCAGGTGTTGGACCATTGTCATGGCCAACACTGTGCTTTTCTGCTGCCAACTTCTCTGCTCCAGCGGGCCGTGCTATTCCTGCTGCTCTTACCTTCTGGGGGTGGTAAGAATCCCTTATTCTGTCTCTCCCCTTGGCAGGAAGGGAAAGAGAAACTGCCCCAAAGCCCTCTGCTCTACTCTCCTGGGCATTGCAGGCTGAGAAGGGGCCACGGTCTATTGCTCTATATTAGGCCTCTCCACACATTGCCCTGTTATATGGGTGGGTGGGTGGTGGCAGTGACAAGCACCCCTAAATGTAGCTCCCCTTTCTCTACCTGCTTTATGTGGAAGGGCACAATTGACCCCACCTTGCTGCAAGGGCAGCCACTCTGCTGGCCTTTCTTCGACTCTGAAGTATGTGCCTCCTCTCCTTGTCCTGCTGATACTCTGACCTGTCAGCAGCAGGTGGACCGTCCTCTGTGCCAAGCCGACTGCCCAGGACTTGGTCTCAGCCTCCCACAACATATGCATATTGTCAGAGAACAGAACATTGCTGTGGCTGGCCTGGGGCCAGACCACCAGGTTCTGTAAGAAATTCTCGTAAAGTAAATGAATCAGTTGCTTGCGAAAAGGGATGTATCTTGACCATAAAGATCAGTACCTATAAATCCTGAATTACCTTCCTTAACATGGAAAAGGCTAAGTTGTTTCCTGCTCTCAAAAAGGCCTTTGTAAAACCCCCCTAACCTGCTGCTTTCAGATTCTTGGACCATTCAAGCCGGCAGATTATCAGAGTTTCCCAGGAGGTGGCTAGTATGGAATCCTGGTTCCGCTGAATGGGATTTTGTAGGTATAATGGTGAAGGCAAAAAAATAAAAATAAGAAAAAAAATTCTCTTGGCTTTATAAAATAGGCGGTGCAGAAATTCACACGCCCTTTTCTGTTACATTAAATCGCTGCAACGCGACTTTAGGTTGCTGTGTACGGAAAATGACTGGAGGACTATGCATCTTTGCCTCTCTTTCCCAAGGTCTCTGTGCTTGCAGACAGAAAGCCATTTTGTCTAGTGGCAGCAAAAGGGTGTTGGCGAGAGCAGTCCCTAATTAACTAATTAATTGAGCAATTAACTTTTGATTTCAAAAATTTTTAACGTGTTTAATTTTAATGTTTGATTTTTTTTTGCCCTAATCTTCATTCCTTTTTCAAATAATGTTTTGAACATACAGGAAAGTATCTACTTAATAACCCAAAATTAATATTTTGCTATATTTGCTTCAGGTAAAATTTTTTCCCAAAGAGATAAAGCACTGATTCAGTGGCTTCTTTTCTAATCCTCCTCCTCCTTCAGAGGTGCATCGAAGCAGATATTCTTCTCATCTATGTTTTTGTCTTTTACTACGTATCTGTGGAAGACTAAGCAACATAAAGTATTTTTTGAACTTTATTATGGAAAATTATAAACACAAAGTTAGAGGGAATAAGCCTTGTTTGGAGATTTTTAACTTGTGGGTAAATGCTAGTGTATCCCACATATCTTCCTGCAGTTGATTTTATACGCCTCATGTGTTTCTTAGGTGGATCCATGATGGTACATTAGGTTCATTTCATTCATTTTAACTGCTCTGGAGTATTCCGTCACAGGAATGGCTACACCTTACTATTTTTTTGATGGTGGAATTTTAGCTGGATTCCCCCTTTCCCAACAAGGCTGCAGTGAGAGACCTTGCACACATTTCCTTGTGCAGACGCATGAGTGTTTCTCTCGAAATGGATTACAGAATCAAGTGATATATGCTCTTTTAACTGAACTTGGTTTTACCCAATTGCTCAGCAGATGGTTACTCCAAGTTACAATGAACCCAAAAAGCTTATGAGTGTGTTCCTCTGTGCTTTCACCAACACTCGCGACTGTCAGAATCAAACATTTGACCCATCTTGAGGTCTGCGAAGTGGTATTTCTGAAGGATACACATATGGCCACATATATTAAACAATAAAGACAAGCTCTGGGGGCTGTAGGACTCCAGAACAGAGAAGTGCAGTAGTCCAGCCCCTTTCGATGGAAAATGATAGAAACTCAACTCAACGTAGCTAATGAAAAGGAAAATGCGTTGGCTCCTGCCAACTAGAAGTGCAGCTATGGCTGGATCGGGGGCTTATACACAACCCACTGGGTTCTCTGTCTCTCCAGTCATCTCTCACCTCTGCTTCTTTTTGAGTGTTTGACAGATTCTTTCCAAGTAAAGGGACTCTAAGTGGCAGTGTTGGCGGATTGGAGCATGGGGGTGAGAAAATGACAGCTGACATGGTAAGGACTTATTGCTTACAGTTTATAGAGAGAGAGAGAGAGAGAGAGAGAGAGAGAGAGAGAGAGGAGAGAGAGAGAGAGAGGAGAGAGAGAGAGACTCGTAAGCTGTTCTTTTATCTCAGTTTGGAAATTCTTAGAAAAGATACCGTCACAGGTATTGTGAGTGGTCCAACCTAGCGATGGTACAACCCTGTACAAGTGAGGACAGGAGTGCGGGTGTGGGAGGTGGGCCCTGTGGTCGACAGCCCCACCAGAACTACATGGAATGGGGCAGAGATTCTCATCAGAAGAGTGTTAGACAAAAATGGGAGCTGTACACAGCAGCTGGACGAGCAAGCTCCCGAGAAGTAGTGTATTTTTGGCCCAATCTACAGCCCATTGAGACACAGATGCAGAGAACACTGGATTTGGATCCAGACATGTATGGTGTCAACACCAACACTGACACAAGCTGTGTTACCTTGGACAACTTACCTAACCCCTCTGAGCAGGCTCGTTTCATCCATAAAATAAGGATGGTTATATCAACTTTCTGGGGCTGTGGTGATGATTAAACAGTATAACCATCCACAAACTTTTGCTGACTTCAGATTTTTCTATTCAAGGTATTCAAAATAAATAGGACGTTATGGACCAACTTCACTTCATTATATTAATATAGAGATCTTTGTAGCACTGGAGTTATAAGACTTTGTTCTTCTGCAATAAATATTTAATCACTTGTGCTAAGAATGATATTGAAAGGAAATACTCTCTAGATATATATTTAATTGTTATTTCATTTTTGATACATTTCCATCAATGCCTTTTTTGTAGCAGTAGTCGAACTTTTTAATAAATATTCATCTTCATTGGAGAGCAAGAGTGGATTCATTGGTTTTCAATACTGCATTTTTTAAAAGGGCGTATTTTTTAAGCACCAGTGATTTTTTAAAAAATCTCTTTTGAACTCCAGAAACATTGTTATTTTCAACTGGAATTAAAGAACATTCTAACATATTTCAAACAATTTCATTGAACAAGGATGCAAACAAATGTATTACATTAAGGAAAAATACAAATGGGAAAGCACTTTTTTGAACAACAGGTAACGATATTTCAAGGACGACAACAGAACTATTCATTTCCGATATTCTCATTACCATTCCTAGCAACAGGCATATACGTCTTTCAATTCCTGTGTAGTTCTGTTAATCTCTCTACACAATATTCAATTTTCTTACAACGATTCAACTGATTTATTATTATATTTCCTCGTGCGTTTTAACTGCTAAAGATGCAATGTAACCCCATAAATTTGTTTCAGTCTCTCAGCTTCGATACCCAAGGTCGTTAATACCCCCAAAATATCCTTTGCTTACATCACTCCTTTAAATGTGCTCTTTCTTGCCCAATGAGTTGTTACATAATTTCCTGGTACCAGTAACAATATCATCTTGTTTTTATAGTTTTATGATTAAGGATATAAAAATGAACTGAATTGAAGAAAATGTTAAAAGATATTTGCAAAACATAAGAGATTGCTACCATACTTTATCACATGTGAATGATATAGTATGTATATATTTAAAATTGAATTTTCTTAGTATATGGTTTAAAAATCTGTTAGAGTAAAATGCATTATATTAATGTGTGACTTGATGATTCTATGCACAGAGTGGAAGGTTAAAATAATTATGAAAGATTTTGGTTTTCTGTTGAATATTTGCATCTGAATTCATAATGCCTGAGAAGGGAGAACATTGTAAAAATGGGACTAGCTCCCACACCACACAATTCTCAGCCTGCTTACGGCTTAAAGTGTATTGGAGTATAGTTAAGGGTGACCAACTGTTTCAGCTTGCTGAGGGCAGAAGGGTTTCCTTGGATGTGGGACTTTCAGTTCTAAAACCAGGAAAACTCCAGGAAAACTGGGATGAGTTTGTTCCCCCCTAGAGTAATTTGTTCTCAATTCCTCATCCCCACCCCCTGCATCCACACCTTTGTGATGGCCTCACTGTGGACAGGCATACCTTTCTCCATGCCCCTTGACTTTGGACTTGGCTTTGTTACCTGTCTTGGCAAAAATATATGGGTAGAAGTGATAGTGTGCCTCTTCCAAGGTTTGAGAGGTCTCACATGTTTCCGGTTTCTCTTTCATGTCTCTGCCACAGAAATGCTCTGCACTAGGCCCTGGCTAACTCACTGACCCAAGGAGGATGAGAGACACGTGGATAGAGCCACCCAAGCTGATACATAGGCCTGCAGAGAGGAGCAGAGATGCCCAAATGAGCCCAGCCCAGGCAACCCGCAGATGTGTGCAAAAAATGCTAACTGCTGTAAAGCTACTGAGATTTTGTGGTTATTTACTGTACAAAAGCTGACCTACAACAAAAGCTGATTGAAATAGGTGGTAAAAAAGACTCATTCAATAAATATTTATTGAGGTCCTACTGTGCGCTGGGCACCGGGGATACAATGGCAAGCAAGATGGACAGAATTATTATTCTCACGGAACTTACAATTTCTTTCAGTGGTCCCTGAGACCTTTTGGAGAAGGTCTGTAAGGTAGAAATTATTTTCAAAATAATACTAAAACATTATTTGCCTTTTTCTTTTTTTCACTGTGTTGACATTTTTACTAAAGATACAAAGGCAATGGTGGGTATAACTACTTCCGTTTTGACACAAATCAAGGAGGGGGTACCAAACTATAGAAGCAGTCATTGCCTTTACTATCATCGTGCACTTACAGTTTCAAAAAATGCCAGTTTCATTTATGAATGTCCTTGATAAAGCAGTAGAAAGTGTTGATTTAATTAAATCTCTACCCTGACATTAACATATTTTTAATATCTGTATGCCACAATAGGAAGTATTTGTAAGCTCATCTGCTGCATACCAAAATATGATGGAACAGCCAACAAATGACTGAAAACCCATTGGCTGTTTACATGGAAAAGTCAAATCCCTGCCTCACAGCATATTCAAACCATATTCCAATCAGATTAAAGATTTAAATCGAATCAAAACAAAAAACTACTAGAAGAAAATATAGAAGGATATATATATATATATTTTAACTCTGACTTGGATTCTTCTTCTAAGCATTGCACAAAGGCTAGGAAACACAGGGGACTTCAGTTTTTCCTTTATGCAGTTCAGTAGGGCTTTAATTTCTATGAGAATTTTTTATAATAAAAATAATGAAACTAACCCCCTAAAGTAAACAAAGCAAGTCTATGCCAGCATTCTTCTTAACAAATTGCAACACAGATTTCATTGATGTCATGCTGGAGAATGAGCATGTTTTAAGCACAGCTATTGCACAACTGATCACAGTTTAATGGTAAATCTTGTCAGAAAACAAGTATGGATAATCCAAGGCTCTTCACATCATTTGTCATCCAAAGTCAGCATTTGATCCCTTGAAAGTAATGGCTCTTTATCTAAATTAATTTCCAGAGATATTCAGAGGGCTGAGATTTTAAATGCCTACGATAGCTTATTAAAACCACAATTGGAGGGAGTAAGCATAATCTTACGATGTTCTAGTTGCAACAGTCAATTGTTAACAGCCACCTTTAACACTTATGAGGCCTAAAGTGTCGTCTTGCTGGAAGATGGTACCAAACCCTATGCCTTTAAATTAATTCTTATTGAAGAACCATGGAAAGATTACTTTTTGAGCTACAGCCCACAAATATGGGAAGAATATGAGTCAGGTTCTTAGGTTTCCATAGAGCGTCTCTTAGCACATACCACACCCTTATAAGAACTGGAAAAGACACTCCTCCCAGTGGACAAATTAGAAAAAGGCTCCTTTTGGTGGAAGAATTAGGAAAAGGCGCCCCTTCCCCTGGGTGGATGCATCAGGGCATTAGCTCGAGTTCCACTTCCTTAGCTTCCATGGCTGGAAGCCTTCTGGGAGAGCACAGCCTGGATATCTGCATGCAATAGCCCCACATCTGTACTACATAAACTCTGCTTCTTGCTGTCTGGTCACAGAATGAAACTTTAATGAAGCAATAATACAGAATATGCATACAGGTTGTGTAATTCCCCCTTGCATGACTTGTGATACAAAGCTCATTGGACAACTAGCATTTGAGACAGAAGGTTGAAGGGGTATAATCTTATAGCTCTATCTTTTATTCTATTAGAATGGGAGTCAGCAGCAAGAGTCCATAAGCCAGATTTGGCCCACTGCCAGCTTTTGTAAATAAAGTTTTATTGGAACACAGCCATATTCATTGATGTATGTCTGAATGAATGTTTATGTATGCTATGGCTGCTTTCATGCTACAACAACAGAGTTGAGCAGTTGCAACAGAGACCACATAGCTCACAAAGCTGAAAATATTTACTCCTTGGCTCTTTAGAGGAAAAGTTTGCCAGTCCCTATATGGCACTATCTCAATCATGTTGTTATATTTTGCTTAAATATCCTTAATTAATTACAATTTAATGTTAATCCCTCAGCATATTAAGATGGTTTATATAACAAATATCAATGTGTATCAAATTTCTACATGCGCAAAATATTTATCTTTTAAAATGATGACAATTTACCATCTCAAATGCAGTTCAGCCTCAACTAGAATTAGTTTTCGTGAAACTAATTTTATTTCTATAAAACCAAAGATTAAGTAAGGCAATACCCATTAGATTGCCCAGCACCTCTTAATAAAGAACCTAGGTCACAAATTCCTCAATCAAATAATGGAAGGAAAAAGGTTGCTTATGCAAATGAACTTATTTATTGTCTTTTTAAGACAAAAAGAAATATATAATTCAATTTGCTGGGTTGTTTTTTTCCATTTGGCTACTAGGACACTCAGAGCTAAATTTAGGACTTACCTAAAGTAATTTCTTACTCCAATGTAACATCAACTCTCCTAAATTATCTTCTGTTTTGTCTTTATTTTTAATTGCCGTGTTTTTATATTATGTTATATTGCCTCTAATCCTTTTTCGAAAGGCAGAACTTTATAAATCTTATGTTATCAAATTTTGGTCCAATGCTCCTTCCACTAACAAAAGAATGGTGTAGGGAAAGCACACGGGTTTGGTGCCACCAGACCAGCGTTCAAATCTTAGCTCTGCTCCTTACTAGTCCTGTACCCTTGAACAATTTATTCCATATCTCTGAGCCTCAGTTTTCCCATCTGTAAAATGAAACAATAATACTTACCTTGCAAGGTTGCTGGGAGAATTAGAATGAGTATATGAAAAAGTGTCTTTTAGATATTACTTGATATTATTTGATGTGTTTATAGTATTAAAAATTTATTAATTTTTATTTAGAACATTTAAATAGAGCTTGAGGTAGCTTTGAAATGGAATTATATAGTTATTTGATTACTTTAGCATAATGTTTATGAGAACTTTCACATAGCATCTTTGACAGTAAAGTGGCATAATTTTGCCCTTCCCCAAATTTTATAGAAAATAAAATTATCCCTGTTTAATAACCAATAACATTTGTACTTTTCTTATATGCACTAGGTTCTCGTAGTGGCTTTGATCTGTCAGATAATCAACATCACAGACAGGAGGTCTTGAAGTTCTTTCCTCTGCATAATCATGTTTATGACTCTAAATTGATATTTGGCAAATGGAATAAACTGATAATTCACTCAAAACATTTTTCCTTATAACATTTAATAATTCATCTTTGAAATGGCATTTTTGTAATGTTACAGCCTCAATTTACAACCGAATGTTCAAATTATATGGAAGCCAAATCGAAATGTATCAGATACAAACCGTGACAAAAGTAACAACTAGTATTCTGACAGCAAGATTTAGATAGGACTTATCTGAAAAACGAGCAGAACAACACATTCATGAGCTGCATGGTGCTTGTTACTTCTTATCCTAAAAATAATAGAGAATTAAAATCAAAGACAGAAAAATCAGCAAAAATATAAAAGAAAAACATGGCACACTTATCCAACTCAAACATTAGCTTTATTTGATTGTAAAGAGCTTTGGAATAAATGAAGCCCATCTCAAGTTATTATACGTACCTGAAAAGAACATTTTCTTTTCAGCTGGTCATACATTGACCCTACTGAAAAAGAGGTTGTGCTAGATTAATATTTGCTGTTCATCATTATTAAATTTGCAAGTATATGAAACATTAACACATAGACAGTTGGCTTCTTCTAGCCAGATCTGCAATTTGCACTAAATCAGGGTAAGTGCTCGGATGAGAAAACAGTCCTGCTCCAGTGGTATCTTGCAGAGAGGTGCAAGATTCAGGTCCACCTGACCAGATCCTGCTCCTTGTCTTGAGACGGCCAAGTTCTGTCCTCATTCCAAGAATGTCTGGGCTCTTTCCCTTTGCCTTCCATTGCTCAGCTTGGGCCTCTGGAGGGAATAAAACCGAGAGTTTCTTCCTGCAAATGCAGAAACTTTCCCTAGGCTAGGCCCAGAGCCTGAGGCAGGGTTGCCAGATGAAATCCAGGTCACCGAGCTCCATTTGAATTTTAGATCGACAAAGAATAATTTTTAGTATAAGTGTGTTCCATGAAAGTATTTGGGAAATACTTATGCTAAAAAGACCCCATTGATTTTTGATCTGAAATTTAAATGTAACTGGGCTTCTTGAATTTTTATTTGCTAAACCTGGACACCCTTGCTGCAGGGAACACTTTTAGGTGATGACATTATTATTCTGGCAATTGTTGGGGAACCAAAAATTGGCCTAAAGCAAAACCCGGGGACTGAAAACAACATAGAACTTCCCCAGGAGTAAGGAATTTCCTCTACTACCAAAGCAAACATTCAGCAACAGGCTGAGGTTGGGCTGAGGTTCTTTATAATAAAAATGACAAAAATTCGGCCTAATGGTTGTTTGGGGGAGGGAAGCGTTTAAGAAAAATTCATACTCATCTATTTATTCAGTTTTTGAAAATGTAAAACCCTTATGTGATTATTATAATATGGCAAAGCTAATTAACTTTAATTTATCTCGTCTATTCTATCCCACTGTTTGTCACATACCTCCCATCTTTAGATGATTGCCAAGGGGGATTTGTTGTATTTGTGTAGCAGCAAACTTCCTTTTGACTAATCCTGTGGAATGAGTTGCCCACAGGCTTTCTGCTGGTTGAATGGCTAAGATGACTTGATCAGAGGTCATATTTTGAGTTCTGGGTTTGTAAAGTGCTTTACATACACTATGAGGTCAGTATTAATATTTTTAGCTCACAAGTGAGAAACCTAAGACTCAGACAGGAAAGTGGCTTAGCTTTGGTGAGTGATGTGGCTATATAGGGTAGAGCTGGTCTTTAAATCCCCCAAAAGTCTCAGACTGCTGGTCCTCAATGCTACCTCTTTCTTGCTTCTCTGAAGTCCTGCAGAATGCACAAAGTCTGGACATTTGCAGACGGCAGTGAGCTGGAAGCGAGACCTCCAAGGGGAAAGTGAAAAATCAGGGGAAGAACAGTTGGGATTTATGTGTATCCTGCTATCTCCATTCTCATTCTTAGTTCATTCATTCCATCAGTCATTGTTTACTGAGTGCTCTAATGCCACGTCCAATCAGATTTTGCTTTCTCCAGAGTTATTTGTTCATCCTTTGGAAGATTTTGTGTTTGTTTATTTAAGGAGCGCTGCCCTACAAATGCAAAAATATTCTCGAATGTGTCGCCCATTGAAAAATTGCCCACTGCTGTCATGGAATGCTTCCCTGGACCCAGCATTTGATCCTGTCTAATCCCCTATTCAAAAGTCATTTAGAAATGGGTTTACTCCTCCTTGCTTTAAACGGTTAATCTAGTCTCATTGTTTGAATATCCTTTTAAATTGTTTATTGTATTGAATTCATTTAAGTGCTTCTGTTTCATAATTGTGTGGGATTTGGGGGCAATTCATTCAAAGATGTATACCCTATAAATAAATTACTCTTCCCTCGCTCCTAATGTTTAACTGGTTCTATTGAAAGGAAAAAAAAAAAAAAAAACAGCAAAAGAAAAGCCGAAGATACAGCTTTTGTTAAAGTGAGGAGAAAAAGTATGCCAATTGCATTTAGAAAAACCCACGGTGATTATACAAAAGGAAGCGAAAGCATTTTAGGGAGAGATGAAATAAACGGTAAACAGTCATACCTCCAACATAGAAAATGCGTCATGTCTTTAAGGGCACCGGAAGTCAGAAAAGCTGATGACCATTGTAAGAAAGAGAGGGCTTTTTTCCTCTGTATTTTGCAGTATTCATAGAGACCATCCTGTTAATTAGCTATACTCTTATAAATAACCCTATGAATCAGCTTTTCAAAGTCTGAAAAGTAAGTAAAAAGAGAAAAGACTCAGGTCTGTGTAATTTGCACTTAAAGTAACTGTGCCTGAAATGTTCAGCCAGAGAATATTTACGAACTTCTGCTACCTAAAAATAAGGGCAGATTACATATTCCTTTTACTTAGAAAGTTGTTTCCAATTGTAAATATCTGTGTGGAAAAAGGAATAAAACCAATGCTTTTCACAGACCATGTTATCTGATGGGATGTCCATGCATAATTACACAGGTGTGCTATTATGGCCAAGGTTATAGATAATATTGGATGAACATCTCACAGCACCAAATTTGTGAGAACCATTAAACAAGATAAATGCAATTGGGAGAATTAGCATGCTTCTTCGGGGGAGTGAGTTTTTCCTAACAGAGGAGAAACAAAGAAGAAATTGTGATCCATGGTTTTTAGCAAGGAGACCCCTTTTAGTTGACTCATCTAATGTGAAAATGAAATGAAACACCATCTAGTCTGCAGTCAAGAAGATAATTAATGAGCCACTCATTTCTAAATGAAGGCCTAAAGGAATAAAGCAACCAGCCTCGAATTTAAAAAGAGAAAAGTAGTTACATGTTTGAAAGAATGCTAAGTCAAAATCACACCATTAGTGTTTGAATTTGAGTTCTTATTTGGTTTGAAATGAGCTGTAACCCATGCTGAGTGTCTCTGTGGGTGCTACACGCCAACTGTAATTACCATCTTTAGTAAGGTAAGGAGAAACAGGAAGCCTTCTCCTTTTCGTTCCTTTCCTATAAGCTTTCTTTTAGACAAAGTCAGATGGATTGTAAGTGTAGAAGCCCCTCAAATACAAGCCATAACTTCAAGGTGAATCATCAGGCCATTGTTCTCTCTGAGATTTCAAATAAAGAGAGAGAGGCCTGAAAGAAGGAAGGGATTGAAAAAGAATGTCGGTAGATCAGAGTGGGACATCAAGGTTTGGATTCCTTCCCTGTCAATTTCCGGCACTGGCTTGGATGATCTTAAACGATGATAATAGTTAATATTTACTGAGTGACAATTACATGCCAGGTACTGTACTTGCCTTGTCTTCTCTAATCCTTGTCACAAACTTTGTGGGACTATTTGTGGGACAAACTTTTGGGGACTATTATTCTCCCCATTTAAAAGATGGGGAAACTGAGGCTGAGAGAGTAAAAGTTTCTTGTGGAAGATCTTACAACTGGTATGGGCAGAATTTGAAGACATGTCTGATGATTCAAGAGCCCAAGTTTAAACTCTGCTCCACCCCAACAGCATGTGCCAAGTTGGGGTTAGAGGGATCTGACAGTCTTCAGCTGGGGTGAAGGACGTTGTCTTGAGTACTGCATGACAGAGTGAGGGGCTGATTTTCCACTGTCCTTGATTCAGAACCGTCAAGTTCTGACGAGAGAATATTCAAGGATCAAAAAGTATTATTATCAACTAATACCTTTTTGGAAAGGGGGAAATTCTCTCCTCTGTTCTGAAAGATTCGCAAATGTGCATTCTTCTGTCCCCTATTAAAGAAAACTGGGGCTGGATGGGCATTAAAGTGGTGAAAATAAACTTTATTAAATATAAGTTATTATGATAGGGGAGAAGAGACCTCACTGGAGAACTTGGCTCAATTTCGAATACAGCATGGACAAGTAGGGATCTGTAGCCAAGAGGCAGGATGGGGGAAAGTGGAGGGAACAACAGGGTTAGGAGGGATTCTGGCTGAAGGCAGGCCAAGGTGATCAGATACCAAGAGTAGGGGATGAGGAATTTGATCAACTGTAAGGGTGGGGATTGTTGCTGAACTGACTTAGCAGTATTCTTGCTAAAACTGGATTCTGCAAGAACACAAAATTCAAAGTTTAGGTCTAGTTTGAAAAGAGAGAGAGAGAGCGCTCAGAGGACCCTAACCAAAGTTTGTTTAGAGAGAGCCTTTGTCACCCCCAAAAGTCCATATATTGAAGCTCTAACCCCAGTAGCTCAGAATGTTCCTGTATTTGGAAATAGGGTCTTTAAAGAGGTAATTAAGGTTAAATGAGGTCATGCAGGTGGGCTGCCAATCCATGTGACTATACATATTTGGACATAGGGCCTTCTAAGTACGGCAGGACCTAACCCCATATGACTGGTGTCCTTATAAGAAGAGGAAATTTGGACATACCAAGGGATACCAGGGATGCATGAGCACAGAGGAGAGACCATGTGGGACACAGTGAGAAGGTGGCCCTCTCGGAGAGGAGAGAGGCCTCGGAGGAAACCAACCCTACCATCACCTTAATAGTGGACTTCCAGACTCCAGAACTATGAGAAATAAATTTCTATTGTTTAAGCCACCCAGTCTGTGGTCTTTTGTTATAGCAGCCCTAGTAAACTAATACATTCTCTGAAGATCGATCTTAATGAGCATCTTTGAGTAGAAAAGTAATTGCTTAAGATGAAAGAATAAGAAATTGGAAAATATTCTATTTTTAGATTTAATAATTTAGGTCTAATAGAGACCTTTAAAAACATGAAGCGTGAACTCCATCAGACCAAATTTCTTAAAACTGAGTCTCTAACTATACCCACTGATCCTTGTGGGATTTTTTTGTAGGGGAGGGTAAGTCCTTTATCTTAAGGGACCTTTCCCTACTCTGAGCCATGTGAACCACAAGAAAAGACAAATCTTTGTTATAAACCCATTGAACTACGTGATCTAAAGATCTTCCAGGAAAAAAAAAAACAAAACAAAACACTTCTTAGAAAACATGGACTTCATTTCCAAATGATTGTTTCTGGAGCATTTCCTTCATAAACCACGACATATCAGAAGACAGAACAAACCTATTAAATTATACTCATTTCTAATTAAATTCGAACCAGAGATAGGTTAGAAGTGAAGAGCTCTGGGTTGCTGTCTCAGGGTTCTCATCAACCGTGGAAATAACGAGTAACTAGGTGAGTCACTTTTCTTCTCCGCATCAATTTCCTCATGTTGAAAATGAGAATAATAATGCATTTCCTAACTGATATTTGGTAAGGATTAAAGTAATGCAAATAGTTGTGAAATATTTGGGTTAACAATGGGCTAGAAATGCAGTACACATGTAGCATTTTTCTTATTGGCTTAGTGAAGCTCTACAAAAACCTTTAGAAATACACCTAGAAGTATCCTCTAATGAATCTTATAAAATGCACACTAATTAGAGGTTTTTTAAACCTATTGTGTTAAGCAAATTGCTCAATCTCTTACTGAAGTAACAATATTACTACACAAAATAATGACAAAAAATTACATAAACACAGAAGGTTTTCATGTATCACGTGTGCTGCTGTTCTTCCACAATTTTTTCAAAGGTATAAATTTGCCTCCGGATTTCTGAGCAGCTGTTTTGAAAGCTTTCTGTAATAAAGGCTCCAAAGCCAAACCTCTTCGTCACTCTCATTCATAACAACATCCTCATCAACATCCGCACCTTAAACTTATCTTCCCGTATCCTCTAACATGTCTGAACTTCTCTTTTTGAGAAAACCCTAGGGCCTCTTGTGGGATTCCATTATCACATGCATGGAAATGGCGCCCAAAGTCTTGTCTCTGTTTAAGCTTTGAAACTTAAAATGCGTGTGTGTTTGTGCACGCTTGTGTGTGTGTATGTGTGTTTCATCTTCTCTTCTCCTCCTGTTTTAGTTTCTTTTCCCTCGGAAGTAGACTCTGAGGAAAGAATGTAAGGTCAAGAAATTCATCTGGGAAATGGTTTCGGGAATCAGGAAGCAGGAAGAACCAGGAAGCAAGAGGGAGAAGGGGAAGAAGCCAATAAAAGGTAGCAAGCAGTATAGAAATGTAGGTAACTGGGACTCGATGCCACTGGGGGCCTCTGGAAGACACTGTAGAACATGCCTTGCAAAGGTGAGGGAGCTGGAGGATTTTTCTGCAAACACCCATCAGGTATCCTTGGTTAATCAATGTCATCAGCATTAGGTTCACATTCTTAGCTGTGTTTTCAATTTTTCTCTAGTCTTTCTTACTTTCATCTACTCTATCACAAAACCAATGGATTCTTACCCCTCTCATGAATGTGTCTCAGCTACACTTTTCTTTCTTTCCTCCCACGTCCACTCATAAGCCCCTTGGACAGGGTTCTGCAAATCCTCTGAGCTAGAAGCTCTGTCTTCAGTCCCACTCTGATCCCAACCTGTGCTATTGCTCAAATACCATTGACAGAATGTTTTTTTCTCCTGCTCAGGTGGGGCATGGTTGTTTGTTATATTAAAGCCTAGCTATTTGGCCCAATCTTTCCTTTGTACCCAAACTTAACCCCAAATAATGAAAACTACTTGATGTTTTTTGTGCGATCTGTATCATCTCCTTGGCCTCTGTCCCTTTCTGGCCATATCATGCCATTCTCACCTTC
>RJWJ010034733.1:0-17075 GCA_004363605.1 Indri indri | reverse complement strand
TCGAGGTTCCTTCCAATAAGCACATACCCAAGCTGAGATGGAAGGTGCCATATTGCTTCTCCACCCACTCTGCACCTGTGTCTTTCCCAGGGAGCTACAGCCCCTCAGTGTTTTTTTTTATTTGTTCTTTATTTTTTATCCTATTTTTTCAAATATATATATATATATTTTTTTTTTCAGAATATTACAGGGGTAGAAATATTTAGGTTTCAAATATTGCCTTTACCCAGTCTAAGTCAGAGCTCCAAGTGTGTCCATCCCCCAGACACTGCTCACCCCACGCATTAGGTATGAATATACACATCCCATCCGCCACCTCCGATCTGCCCGAAACTCAATGAAAGTAACTACCATATATGCACATAAGTGTTGATCAATTAATAACAATTTGATAGTGAGTACATGTGGTGCTTGTTTTTCCATTCTTGTGGTACTTCATTTAGTAGAATGGGCTCCAGCTCCATCCAGGATAATATAAGAGGTGCTACAACACCATTGTTTTTTGTGGCTGAATAGTATTCCATGGTATACATATACCACATTTTATTAATGCACTCATGTATTGATCAGCACCTGGGTTGCTTTCACATCTTTGCAACTATGAATTGTGCTACTATAAACATTCAAGTGCCGAAGTCTTTTCATAAAACGTCTTTGTGTCCTCTGGGTAAATACACAGTAGTGGAATTGCTGGATCAAATAGTAGGTCTACTTTTAGCTCTGTGATATATCTTCATATTACTTTCTTAGAGTTTGAACTAGTTTGCAGTGCCAGCCAGCACTGTATGAGCGTTTCAATCTCTCTGAATGCATGCCAACATTTGTTGTTTTGTGACTTTTTGATAAATGCCATTCTCACTGGAGTTAAGTGATACCTCATTATGGTTGTGATTTGCATTTCCCTGATGATTAGAGATGTTGAGCATTTTTCATATGTTTCCTGGCCATTAGCCTGTGTTATGAAAAGTATCTATTCATGTCCTTTGACCAATTTTTAATGGGGTTGTTTGGTATTTTTTCTTGCTGATTTTCCTGAGTTCTATACAGTTTCTAGTTATCAGCCCTTTATCCGCTGTATAGTATGTGAATATTGTCCCCCATTCTGTTGGTTATCTGTTTGCTCTCATGATAGTTTCCTTGGCTGTGCAGAAGCCTTTTAATTTAATCAGGTCCCATTTATTTATTTTTATTGTTGCTATGATTGCCTTTGGGATCTTCTTCATAAATTCTTTGCCTATGCCAATGTCTATATGTGTTTTTCCAACATTTTCTTGTAGAATTCTTATAATTTCATGCCTTAGGTTTAAGTCTGTTATTCATCATGAGTTGACTTTAGTGAGAGCTGAGAGGTATGGGTCCTGTTTCAGTCTTATATATGTGGCTATTCAATTTTCTCAGCATCACTCATTGAATGAGGATTCTTTTTCCCAGTGTATGTCTTTGTCTGCTTTGTCAAAGATCAGATGGCTATATTAGGAAGGTTTTATATCTGGCTTTTCAGTTCTGTTCCATTGGTCTATGTCTCTGTTCTTGTGCCAGTACCATGCTGTTTTGATTATTATTGCCTGTACTGTAGCCTAATGTCTGGTAAAGCAATACCTCCCAATTTGTTCTTTGGGCCTAAGTTTGCTTTGGCTATATGGGGTCATCTCTGGTTCCATATGAAAAGCAGAATTATTTTTTTCTAGATCTGAGAAAAATGATATTGGTATTTTAATACGGATTCCATTGAATCTGTAGATCACTTGGGGTAGTACAGACATTTTAACAATGTTGATTCTGCTGATCCATGGTATGGTTTTCAATCTGTTTAAGTCCTCTGCTATTTCCTTCCTCAACGTTTCATAGTTCTCCCTGTAGAGGTCTATCACCTCCTTAGTTAAATGTATTCCCAAGTATTTTATTTTCTTTCTTGCTATTGTGAAGGGTATTGAGTCATTGATTTGCTTCTCAGTTTGACTGATGTTGGCATATATGAATGCTACTGATTTCTGCACACTGATTTTGCCATCTGAGACTTTTCTGAATTTGTACATAAATCCCAGTAGTCTCGTGGCAGAATCTTTGGAGTTTTCTATATATAAGATCATATCATCAACAAAGAGCAATGGTTTGACCTGTTCTGCCCCAGTTTGGATACGCTTGATTTCCTTCTCTTGTCTAAATGCTCGGGCTAGGACTTCCAGCACTATGTTGAATAGAACGGGTGACAGAAGGCAAACTTGTCTGGTCCCAGTTCTAAGCGAGAATGCTTTCAACTTTTTCCCATTCAGTATGATGTTCACTGTGGGTTTGTCATATATGACTTTTATCATTTTGAGAAAAGTCCTGTCTATGCCTATTTTGTTAAGCATGCTTATCATAAAAGGGTACTGAATTTTGTCAAATGCTTTTTCTGCATCTGTTGAGAGGATCATATGGTCTTTGCTTTTACTTGTATTTATGTGGTGAATTATATTTATATATTTGCATATGTTGAACCATCCCTGCATCTCTAGAATGAACCCCACTTGGTCATGATCAATTATCTTTTTTGATAAGCACCTGAATTCGGATTGCTAGGATTTTACAGAGAATTTCTGCCTCTATATTCATAAGGTACATTGGTCTACAGTTTTCCTTTTTTTGTTGTGTCCTTTCCTCGTTTTGGTATCAGGGTGCTGTTGGCTTCATAAAATATGTTGGGGAGGATATCTTCCCTCTTGATGTTGTAGAATAATTTCTGCAGCATAGGCACCATTTCTCCTTTGTAAGTCTGGTAAACTTTGGGTGTGAATCCATCTGCACCAGGACTTTGTTTTAGGAAGTTTTATTTTCTTTTTATTGCTGCTTCAATTTCGGTACTTGATATTGGTAGTTTCAGGAATTCTATTTCTTCCTGATTGAGCCTAGGGAGGCTGTGTGTTTATAATAATTTTTCCATTTCCTCCACATTTTCATGTTTATGTGCATAGAGATTTTTATACTATTTATAGATGACATTTTCTATTTCTGTGGTATCAGAAGTAATTTCTCCTTTTCCATTCCTGATTGAGCTTATTAGAGTCCTTTCTTTTCTGCTTCTGGTTAATCTAGCAAGAGGTGTGTAAATTTTATTTTTTCAAAGAACCAACTTTTTGTTTTATAAATCTTTTGTATAGTTTTTTTATTATCAATTTCATTTAGTTTGCTCTGATCTTGGTTATTTTTTTTTATTCCGGTTTGTTTTAGGATTTGTTTGCTCATCTTTTTCCAGTTCTTTGAGAAAATTCATTACATTCTTTATTTATGATATTTCTTTCTTTTGGATGTAGGTGTGTATAGATGTAAATTTCCCTCTCAGGACTGCTTTAGCTGTCCCCCACAGATTTTGATAACTTGTGTCTCCTTTATCATTTCATTCAAAGAATCTTTTGTAATTCCATCTTAATTTCCTCTTTAACCCAATAATCATTCAGAAGAAGGTTGTTTAATTTCTATTACTTTTTTAGAGATGACTGTTTCTGTTGGAGTTGATTTCTAATTTTATTCCACTGTGGTCTGAGAAGATTCGTGGTATACTTTCTATATTTTTTAATTTGTTGATACATGTTTTGTGGCCTAGGATATGTTCAATCTTGGAGAATGTCCCATCTCATACAAGCAAACATTGAGGGAATTCATCAAGACAAGGCCCCCCAGGAAGTACTCAGAACAGCATCCACATAGATCAGCACAATAGACACTCACCAGTGTAAAGTCAACCAAAAGCTAAAGGTCGAAGGCCAGATACCACAATGGCTGAAGAGGTAAAACACAGCAATAAATTTCTACTCAACAGGATGAACAGAAATCCACCCACTTATCAGTTCTTTCAATAAATGTGAATGGCTGGAACTGCCCATGAAAGAGACATAGACTGGCCAAATGGATAAACATACACAAGCCAAGTATCTGCTGTTTTCAGGAAATACATCTAACCCACAAGGATGTGTTCAGACTCAAGGTGAAGTTATGGAAGACAATATTCCATGCAAATGGAAACCATAAGATAGCTGGCATATCAGTTATGATTTCAGATAACAGTCTTCAAATCAACAAAAGTAATGAATGACAAAGATTGTCATTATATAATGGTTAAGCGTACAATTCAACAAAAAGACATAACACTTCTAAATATTTATGCACCTAACTCAGGTGCACCTAGATTCATAATACAAATCCTACTTGATCTAAACAAAATGACAAAGAGCAGCACCATAATAGCCAGGGAATGTAATGTCCCTCTGACAGAACAGGACAGATCCTCCAAACAGAAAATAAACAAAGAAACAATGGACATAAACAGAACTGTAGAACAAATGGGAGCGACAGACATTTACAGAACATTTTACCCCAAAACCACTGAGTATACGTTTTTCTCGACAGCACCTCAGTTTTTGTCTCACTCATAACCACATAAATATTTCACAACTCCAGCCCAGTCTGTAGGAGCCACAGGAGCTGATGGGTCCTGGGGGATCGGTGTGACCCCAAAACTTGGACATTCCTGGTGGGCTGCCTTCCAGAGAAAGGTACAGATACAACCAGAGTTTTAGCTGTCTTCCATTCAGATTATTTTCCTCCCCCACCCTGCCCCTACCTGCTGCTCCCAAGAGGTATGATTGAGCCAAGACTATCAGAAGCAGCTGTTTACCCTCTGTTGGTGCACCCAACCCATCAAGACTTCCACAAAAAGAGAGCTCACATCTTTTCTCTTTATGACCTGTAGCAGACCAAGGGGTGCTTGGACTGTGAGTTCCCTTCCCTCCAACCATCTCAGGTGCTACATGCATGGCTGCTCCAGCAGAGTAGGGCAAAACCTAAATCAAACGGACAACAACATTGCTAGAGCACTCCACAGGCAACCCAGGACCAGCACACTTCTCCCTGTCATGATCAGGAATTGAACTCAGGGGACCTGGGGACAGGCCCACAGTCCAGATCCCATATCCCCAGGACTGGATCATGTTGATAGGGGGAACAGAGGGGAAAGTTGTGAACTAACCTTTGGAGGTAAGGGAACCCATGTGGTCACAACTGAGAGGAAACTGCAGTGTGGGTCCTGCCCACAGCATACTCATGGAGCACCATTCCCCCAAAGGAAAGCCACACCTTTGGCCCAGGGAAAGATCCTGGATAGGGAAGCTCCCAGCCCAGAGTCATTGCTGGTGAGTTTGGCTAGTTTGAGCTCCTGGTGCAGCCAGATGCCAGAAGGAGACCATGGCGTGGGACAGGGAGAAAAGCCAAATCCACTCCTTACAACCAGATTGTGAATCTCAGAAAACTCTGCCCTTGCATGCATAATTTTGGGCTTGATGGGTTTGCTTCAGGCCCTCTCTCACGCTTTCCCCACTGGCCTGGGAGCAGACCCTTTACCTCTGTCAAGACAGCTCTCTTACTGGCCTTTGTAGAGCCTGAAGGCAGGCTTTGCCAACTGAGCCCTATTCAGCCTAACTCCTAGACACACCTCTGCTGTGGTAGAGAATAAGGACTCACCTGGAAGCTCCAGGGACCTGCCTACCACCTGGGGCACTTGAGTGCTTCTCCTGAGGTACTAGAGCAGGTCATAGTGTCAAAAAAAGTGAACCAAAATAACAAGAACAACAACAACAAAATGAAGAAACAACAACTAACTTGTACAGCCATTTACAGCATATACTGACTCAATCATACAACACCAACACCACCTACTATCACAGGGATTAAACTGGGCACCCCAATATAATTTATGCTGTTAAAAAGATGACAGGGCTGGAGAAAGACAAAGGATTTCACTGACCTCCATCTTCTCTCATCAACAAAAGGCAGGAAATCTGCACACACCCATAGCACAACATCAATACACCCTATGAAGATCTAGCAACTGAGAACACCACCACACTAAGGATATCTACAACCAAAGCATCCATCCAGAGCCTACACCCAATCAAAGCACACATAAGCAAAGCCAAAGTTTCTTACCCAGCATACGCTACAGACACATACTTAAGGAGAGAGGGAAGTCCCATATAAACAAAAGAAAATATAAAACCAAGAAGGAACAGCTGCTCCAGATGAGAAGGAATCAGCACAATTACTCTGGAAGAATGAAAAATCAGAGAGAAACACCGCGAAATGGGCATATCAGCTCTGTATCAATGGATCCCAACTAAAATGAAAATACAGATAAAGAATTAAAATAAATACTAAAATGAAATGACAGATAAAGAATTAAAAACATGGATTATAAGGAAGCTCAATGAAATCCAAGAGAAAATGGAAAACCAACTCAAACAAACCAGAAAAACAATTCAGGAAATAAATGAAACATTTACTAAACAAATACATATATTTAAAAAAAGAAATAGAACTTCTAGAAATTACAATTTTTGTTTATGGAAATAGAAAACACAGTGGAAAGCTTTAAGAACAGACTAGACCAGGCAGAAGAAAGAATTTCAGAGCTTCATGACACTGCTTCAAATTAACCCACTTAGCCAAAAATAAAGAAAAAAGAATCAAGAGGAACTAACAAAGAATATGAGAAATAAGGGATTGTGTAAAACAGCCAAATACAAGAAAAATACGCATCCCTGAGGGTGAAGAAGAAAAAGAACAAGAGCTAGAAAATCTATGTGAGGGAATAGTTGAGGAAAACTTCCCTGGTCTTGCTAGAGATTTAGACATCCAGATACAAGAAGCTTAACAAACAACTTGAGGATACATTACACAGAGGCAATTTCCAAGACATATAGTAATCAGACTGCCCAAAGTCAACTCTAATGAGGAACTATTGTGAGCCATTAGGCAAAAACATCAAGTTAGCTACAAAGGAAAATCCATCTGCTTAACCACAGACTTGCCAGCAGAGACCTCAAATGTCAGAAGGGATTGAGGCTCCATCTCTGGTATTCTTAAACAGAACAACTGCCAGCCTAGAACATTTTATCATACAAAACTAAGTTTCATATATGAATGAGAAATAGTTTTCCAGATAATGGAAATTGTCATGACGAGACCTACACTACAGAAAATAATTAAAACTGCATTATACAAGGATAAGAACAATCAACACCCACCAGTGTAAAATCATCCAACATCAAAAGCACTCAGCTCTTATAAAACAACAGCACAAGAGGGAAAACAAAGCAATAAGCTACTACTCAACCTAATGAACAAAACAGCATCCAACATATAAATTCTATAAATCAGCATTAACCGTATTGATGCCCCAGTCAAGAGGCATAGGCTGGATGAATGAATCAAACAAAACAACTTAAGTATCTGCTGTTTCCATGAAACATATCTTACCCACAAGGACACATATAGACACAAGATAAAGGAATGTAAAATAATATTCCATGCAAATGGAAACCGAAAAAGAGGAGGTATAGCCATTCTCATATCACATAAAATTGACTTTAAATAAACAATGATAAAGAAAGACAAAGATAGTCATTTTATAGTGGTAAAGGGAACAATTTAACAAGAAGAGACAACAATTCTAAATATATATGCAACTAACACAAAAGCTCCCAGATTCATAAAGCAAATTATGCTAGATCTAAGCAAAGCGATAAATAGCAGCATCATAATTACTTGGGAATTCAAAACCCCACTGACAGAGCTAGACAGATCATTGAAGCAGAAAAAAAAATAAAGAAGCACTGGACTTTAATTGGACTGTAGAACAAATGGGACTAATAGACTAATAAACATAGAACATTGTACCCAAAAAACTAGTGAATATACATTCTTTTCATCAGTACATGGAAGATTCTCCAAGATTAATCATATCCTATGCCACAAAAAAATGCCTCAAAAAATTGAAAAAAATAGAAGCAATACAATATTTTATCTCAGACCAGAGTGGAATAGAACTAGAAATTAATTCCAAGAGAAAAAATAAAAAATACAAAAAGTCATGGAAATTAAACAACCTGCTTCTTACAATTATTGGGTCAATGATTAAATTAAGATGGAAATAAAAACATTCCTTGAACTGAACGACAAATTCGATGCAAGCTACCAAAATCTATGGGATTCAGCAAAAGAAGTTCTAAGGGGAAAATTCATAGCCTTAAATGCCTACAACAGAAAGTCAGAAAGAACACAAATTAACAACCTAACGGTACATGTGAAGGAACTAGAAAAGGAAGGGCAAACCAAACGCAAATCCAGTAGAAGAAAATCACTAAGGTCACAGCAGAACATAATGAAATCAAAAACAAGAAAATTACACAGAAGATCAATTAAACAAAAACTTGGTTCTTTGCCTCATCCAAGCGAGGATTAGAGGCATGCCCAAATCTCAGGTTTTTTTTTAATTACATAGAACTTGGAGTTTGAAATTTTAATTTATAACTCCTATTATTTTTAATATTATTTATTAAATAAAGTGTAACCAAAAAGTTAAAAAAAAAAGTTGATTCTTTGAAAAGATAAACACAATTGATAGACCTCTTGCTAGATTAACCAAGAATGGAAGATAAAGGACTTAAATAAGTGAAATAAGAAATGAAAAAGGAGATATTACTACTGATACCACAAAAATACAAAATGTTATCTGTGAATACTAAGAAAATATCTATGCACTTAGACTCAAAAATATAGAAAATGGACAAATTTCTGTAAACACACAACCTGCCAAGACTCAATCAGGAAAAAATAGAAATCCTGAAGAGACCAATAATGAGCAATGAGGTTTAATCAGCAATAAAAACCTTCCGACAACAACCAAAAAACCTTGAAACAGATGTATTCACAGCTGAATTTTACCAGACCTACAACGAAGAGTTGGTACCCATAATGCAGAAATTATTTCACAATATTCATAAGGAGGGAAAACTCCCCAACAAGTTCTATGAAGCCAGCGTCACCTGATTCCAAAGCCAGGAAAGGATACAACAAAAAAAGAAAACTACAGAACAATATCCCTTATGAATATAGATGCAGAAATCCTCAGTCAAATGCTAGCAAACAAAATCGAATAGCACATCAAAAAAAAAAAATCCACTATGGCCAAGTGGGCTTCATCTTGGGATGCAACGATGGTTCAATGTATGTAAATCAATAAATGTGATTCACCACATGAACAAGAGCAAAAACAAAAAGCATATGATCATCTCAGTAGATGCAGAAAAAGCATTTGACTATATCCAGCACACTTTTATGATAAAAACCCACAACAAACTAGGCATAGAGGGAATGTATTTCAAAATTATCAAAACCATACATAACAAACCCACAACCAACATCATACTGAATGGGGAAATGTTGAAAGCCTTCCTCCTAAGAACTGGAGCAAAACAAGGGTGCCCATCATCACCACTACTATTCAACATAGTATTGAACATCCTATCTACAACAATCAGGCAATAGAAAGATATAAAGCATATCCAAATCAGGAATGAAGCAATCAAACTATCAATTTTTGCTGACAATATAATCTTGTACCTAGAAAACCCCAAAGACTCCACCAAAAGATTCCTGGAATTGATAAATAAATTAATAAAGGTCTCAGGTTCAAAACCAATGTACACAAATCACTGGCATTCTATATACCAATAACAGTCAAGCTGAGAATCAAATCAAAGACTTAATACCATTCACAATAGCTACAAAGAAAAAAGAATACCTAAGAATATACTTAACCAAGGAGATAGAAGATCTCCACAAGGATAATGATGAAAGCTTGAGGAAAGAAATTGCAGATGACACAACCAAATGGAAAAACTTATCATGCTCATGGATCAGTAGAATCAAAACTGTCAAAATATCCATATTACCCCAAATGATTTACAGATTTAATGAAATCCTAATTAAAATACCAATGCCATATTTCACTGATCTAGAAAAAATAATTCTATGCTTTGTTTGGAACCAGAAAATGGTCCAAATAGACAAAGAAATCCAAGCAAAAAGAAGAAATCTGGAAGCATCATATTACCATCCTTCAAAATATACTACAAGGATACAGTAATCAAAACAGCATGGCATTGGCACAAAAATAGAGACATAGACCAATGGAATAGAACCCAGAACCCAGAAATAAAACCACCTAGATACTGCTCACTGATCTTAGACAAAGCAGACAACATACACTGTGGAAAAGAAACCCTATTCAATAAATGATGCTGGAAAATTGGATAGCCACATGCAGTAGAATGAAACAGGACCCCTATCTCTCACCACTCACAAAAGTTAACTCAAGATGGATGAAGCACGTAGACCTAAGGCATGAAACCATAAGAATTCTAGAGTAAAATATAGGAAAAACTCTTCTAGATATCGGCCTAGGCAAAGAATTTATGAAAAAGACCCCAATGGCAATTATAGCAACAATAAATATAAATAAATGGAACTTGATTAAAGACCTTCCACATAGCAAAAGCAATAATCAACAGAGCAAATAGACAACTGATAGAATAGCAGAAAATATTCACAAGTTATACATCTGATAAAGGACTAATAACCAGAATCTCCAAAATTGCTACAAATCAGCAAAAAAATCAAGCAATCAAATTGAAAAGTAGGCAAAAAGCTTGAACGGAAGCCTTTCAAAAGATAGATAAATGGCCAATAAACATATGAAAAAATGCTCAACATCACTAATCATCAGGGAAGTGCAAACTAAAACCTCAATGACATATCAGCTTACCAATATTATAATGGCTTTTATTTAAAAAGTCCAGAAACAACAGATATTGGCATGGATGCAGAAAGAAACACTTATGTATTGTTGGAGGGACTGCAAATTAGTACAACCTAAATGGAAAAGAGTATGAGGATTTCTCAAAGAACTAAAAGTAGACCTACCATTTGATCCAGCAATCCCACCACTGGATATCTACCCAAAGGAAAAGAAGTCGTTTTATCAAAAAGATACCTGCACTCGAATGTTTACTGCAGCACGATTCACAATTTGCAAAGATGTGGAATCAATGCGAGTGCCCATGAATTCATGACTGGATTAACAAAGATGGTATATGTATACCATGGAATACTGTTCAGCCATAAAAATGATGAATTAATGTTTTTACTGCAATTAGGATGGAACCGGGGGCCATTACCCTAAGTGAAGTAACTCAAGAATGGAATAACAAATACCACACGTACTCTCTAACAAATTGTAACTAACGAAGGGGCACACATCTGCACAGAGGGAAGTAAAAGTTATTGGTAATCAACCAGGGGGGAGGGGTAAGAAAGGGAGGACCAAAAACTTACCTAATGGGTACAATGAACAGTATTTGGGTAATAGGCACACTTATAGCTCCGATCCAAGCATTACAAAAGCTATCCGTGTAACAAAAACATGTGTACCCCTTAATAATTTAAAATTAAAGAAAATAAAGATAGATGAGGTCACAGGAAAAAAAATAATATTAACGCAGTAAAGAATTATACCATAGTAGCACTTCAAGAAAATTTAGGGACTGTCTAGTTCAATTTCCTTATTTTACAAATGAGGAAACTCAGTTTCAGAGTGAACTTTCAACAGTCATTGATTTAGGGGAAGATATGCAGCATAAGTCCAAGTATCATGCTGGAACCTAGATATATTTTTTAAAGTCCTTAAGTACTTCAAACATGAGTTTACAAAAATCTGTAAAGGATATGATCCTCTCACCACATATAGTCATGCACTGTTTGCTATCTTTCTTTTTCTTTACACTTGCTTCAATGTTTATAGTCCTAACCTACAACTCACTCTATATTGCAGTGACTTTAAACTTATCAAACCTTTAAATCCTATTTGTTTAGTCTTCAGTACAACACCTAAATATCTATGTCTTCAGATGAAACTACAGTCAAACATAGGAAAGCAGTGGAAAATATGTTATGGTTTACATCATTTTTTCACAGCAATTTAGCCTTTTATTCAACTGTTCAGTTAAATTACTATCCTTGGGATGCTTCTCAGGGTAACACTGATGGGCTTCAGACAGCAAATCAACACCCAGCTAAAAGTTTTCAAAATGCAGTTCTGGAATAATATATTAAGAGGGTAATACATAGAGTTGATTTTGGAGTTGCTTAGTTAAGTTTTACCTGGGAACTGGAATTTCAGCTTCCACCAGGCAACAAGAAAATGATAAGTTTAATGAGAATAAAAAGATACACCAACAATAGTAAAGTTGAGAACAAATCGAAGACTGAATACCTTTCACAACTGCAACAAAGAAAATTAAATACCTAGAAATATATTTAAGGAGGTGAAAGACCTCTACAGGGAGAACTATGAAACACTGAGGAAAGAAATAGCAGAGGACATAATACGATGGAAAAACACACCATGCTGATGGATTTGTAGAATCAAATTTGTTAAAATGTGTATATTACACAAAGTGATCTATGATTCAATGCAATCTATTAAAATAACATCATTTACTTCAGATCTAAAAAATATAATTCTATGCTTCATATGGAAACAGAGAAGACCCTGTATAGCAAAAGCACCTTAAGCAAAAAGAAGAAATTGGGTGGCATCTATTTACCACACTTCAAGCTATAGTACAAGGCTATAGCAACCAAAACAGCATGGTACTGGCACGAGAACAGAGAGATAAACCTAAGGACCAGAACAGAGAACCCAGATATAAAACCACCCTCATATTGTCATATGAACATTGACAAAGCAGACAAAAACATACACTGGGGAAAAGAATGCTTATTAAATCAGTGGTGCTGGGAAAATTGAATAGCCACATGTAGAAAACTGTAACAGAATCCACACCTCTCACCTTTCACGAAAATCAACTCGTGATGGATAATGGACTTAAACCTAAGGTACGAAACCACAAGAATTCTAGAAGAAAATATTAGAAAAACTTGTATAGACATCAGCCTAGGCAAAGAATTTAAGAAGAAGATCCCCAAAACAATCATAGCAACAACAAAGCTAAATAAATGGCATCTGATCAAATTAAAAAGTTTCTGCACAGCCAAGGAAACAATCATTAGTGTGACTAGACAACCTATAGAATGGGAGAAAATATTTGCATAATGTACATTGGATAAAGGGCTGATAAGTAGAATCTATAAAGAAGTAAATCAACAAGAAAAAATGAAACAACCCCATTAAAAAGTGGGCAAAGGACATGAACAGAAACTTTCCAAAAGAAGATAGACTAATGGCCAAGAAACATATGAAAAAATGCTCAACATCTTTCACCATCAGGGAAATGTAAATCACAACCACAATGAGATATCACTTAACTCTCGTGAGAATGGCATTTATCAAAAAGTCAAAAATAAAAATGTTGGCATGGATGCAGAGAGACAGGAACACTCATACACGGCTGGTGGAACTGCAATCTAGTACTAATTCTATGAAAAGTAGTGTGGAGATACATCAAAAAACTAAAAGTAGAGCTACCATTTCATCTAGCAATCCCACTACTGGGTATTTACCCAAAGGAAGAAAAAAGACACCTGAACTCGAATGTTTATAGCAGCACAATTCACAATTGCAAAGATGTGGAAACAGCCCAAGTACCCATCAATGCATTAGTGGCTTAATAAAATGTGTTATATGTATACCATGAAGTACTACTCAGCCACAAAATATGGTGAACTGATACCTCTTGTATTAATTAACCTGGATGAAACTGGAGCCCATTCTTCTAAGTGAAATGTCACAAAAATGTAAAAACAAACACCGCATATACTCACCATTAAATTGGAACTAATTGATCAACACTTATGTGCACATATGGAAATAACATTGACTGGAAATCAAGCAGGTGCGAGGGGAGAGGGGGATGGGTATTTTCATACCTATCGGGTACAACTCGCACTATCTGGGGGATGGGCACACTTTGACTCAAATGATACAAAAACAATTTATGTAACCAAAACATTTGTACCCCCATAATAGACTGAAATAAATTTAAAAAAATAAACAAAAATTACATCGCTACAATTATAAGTAAATAGTTACACATACATCTAGAAGTATAAAGGTTTTCTTTTCCATCACTGAATTTGAAAATAACTCTTTTACATTATGTTCAAATTACATATATTTAAATGATTGAAATAGATTTGGACAGGGAGAATTCAGTGTTACTGGGAAAACATTCACATTTCACACTTACTGATATTTGAGCAATTACTCCTTTAACCTTAGTATCTTACATTCTTTTTAATTTCATTATTGGCTTAATGTCTAGTCATTGTAATGACTCACAAAGTATTAACATACAGCTACAGCCTTATGGTACTCTACATGCTGTCCTTTTAATGATTAACAGACATTTATTAAATTATTTGATTTGCTATTTCTTTTTTATTAATAAAAACTACTTTATTGAGATATGATTGACATACAAAAAGCTGTAAATATACATTGTATACAACTTGATGACTTTGGAGATAATTACACATCCATGAAACAATCACCACAATCTATGCCATAAACCTCTCCATCGCCTCCATAAGTTTCCTCCTGCCCACTTTATTTATTATTGTTTTTTCTGTGTGTGATGAGAACACAACACAAGATCAACCCTCTTACCAAAATTTTAAATACATAATATAATGTTAACTACAGGTATGATGCTATATAGTAGATCCTTAGGATCTACTCATCTTGCATATTTGAAACTTTGTACCCTTTGACTAATAGCTCTGTTTCTCCCCGCCCCCCCAGCACATGGCAACCACCATTCTTCTCTCTTTTTCTATGACTTTGACTATTTTAGATTCATCTTATAAGTGGTATCATGCAGGATTTTTCTTTATGTATCTGGCTTATTTCACTTAGCATAATGTCCTCCGGGTTTATCTATGTTGTCATAAATGGCAAGATATGATTCTTTATTCAAGGCTGAACAATGTGCCATTATAAATAATATATAAATATCACATTTTCTTTATTCATTCATCCACTGATGGACATTTAGTTTGTTTCCCTATCTTGGCTCTTGTGAATAATGCTGCAATGAGCATGGGAGCACAGATATCTCTTCGAGATCCTGATTTCAATTTGTTTAGATATATACTCAGAAGTGCAATATCTGGATTGTATGGTAGTTTTATTTTTAACTTTTTGAGGAAAAGTTTTCCTCAAAAACATTTCCATTGTTTTTCACAGTGGATGAACCAATTTAAATTCTCACCAATAGTGCACAAGTATTCCTTTTTTCCCACATGCTCGCCAACATTTGTTATTACTAAAAATATATATATATCCATAGTAACATGTGTGGGCTGATAGCTCATTGTAGTTTTGATTTGCATCTCCTTTCCCTAATGGTTAGTGATGTTGACTATCTTTTCTTATCCCTGTTGGCCATTTGTATGCCTTCTTTTGGGAAAACTTTACTCAAGTCCTTTGCCCATTTTTTATTGTGTTATTTAGTTTTTGTTATTCAGTTGCAGGAATTCCTTACATTTTTAGATATTAACTCTTTATCAGATATATGGTTTTCAAATATTTTCTCCCATTCCATAGGTTGCCTTTTCACTCTGTTGATTGTTTTCTTTGCGGTACAGAGCTTTTTAGTTTTCTGTAGTACTACTTGCCTAATTTTGCTTTTGTTGCTTGTGCTTTTACTGTCATATCTAAGAAATCATTGACAAGGTCAATGTCAAGAAGCTTTTTCCCTGTGTTTTCCTCCTAGGAGTTTTGCAGTTTCAGGTCTTTAAGTCTTTTGTTTATATTTATTTATTAATTTATTTTTATAATTTGGGGGGTAAAAACACGTTGGTTACATAAATTTCCTTTACAATGCCCAAGTAAGAGCTAGAAGTATGCCCATCCCCTAGGCAGTGGGCACCACATCCATTAGGTGTGAATTTACTCATATCCTCTTTCTCCCTCCCACCTGTCTGACACCCTATCAATGTTCCTTCCCATATGTGCTCATCAGTGTTGATCAACAAGTACCAATTTAATGGTGAGTACATGAGGTGTTTCCTTTTCCATTCTTGTGATACTTCGCTTAGTACAATGGGCTCCAGCTCTATCCAGAATAACGTAAGAGGTACTAGATCCCCATTGTTATTTTTGTGGCCAAGTAGAATTCCATGGTGCATATATACCACATTTTATTAATCCACTCATGTATTGATGGGCACTTGGGTTATTTTCACATCTTTGCATCTGCGAATTGTGCTACTATAAACATTAGAGTGCAGATGTCTTTTTTATAGAATGTCTTTTTTCTATTGGGTAGATACCCAGTAGTGGAATTGCTGGATCAAATGGTAGCTCTACTTTCAGTTCTTTGAGGTATCTCCATACTACTTTCCATAGAGGTTGCATTAGTTTGCACTTTTGCCAGCAGTGTATGAGTGTCCCCATCTCTCTGCATCCACACCAACATTTGTTGTTTTTGGATTTTTTGGTAAAAGCCATTCTTACTTTAGATAAGTGATATTTCCTTGTGGTTTTGAGTTGGGTTTTGCATTTGGTGAACTATAAGGGTCCAGTTTCATTCTTCTGATGTAGATATCTAGTTTTCCCTACACCATTTATTGAAGAAACTACCCTTTTCCCATTATTTATACTTTATTCACCCTATTAACTTCAATTTCATTATAACAATATGAAAATGCCCACATATCATAATTTTATATGTATCCATGTGTGTATATGATTTACCGTTATTATTGTTAGCAAGTACATAATGTCCTGCTTGTAATAAAATTTAAAAGGAAAAAACCCAAAGAATTTAGTGAGTTTGGGTTCTCACAGTGATCTAAACAAAAAGTAAGGCAATGTCATAGTTTCTTAATTAGTTATACTATGTCCATCCCTTCATACTAGTTTGAAAGCTTTTTTGACAAACCTGTGAACAAGTAAATTAATTAATGGGGAACTAAGAGTAATCAAATCGTGAGGTTTACAATTAATTAATGAAATATTTTGTCGGTTCATTACAATATGTATCTATATTTTTAAAAAAATATATTTAATTAAATTTATAGTCAAGGCATTGTAATTAATAATATTCCCACCAAAATGAAAAGCAGTTTAGATCTGCCACATTATTTCAGCCTACCCATCAAGTACTGTTTGTTGGCTTGTTTGTTATTTGCATTCAAAGTTACTTTGGGTCAAGTATGATGTACTAAAACATGAATAA
>RJWJ010034732.1:0-17074 GCA_004363605.1 Indri indri | reverse complement strand
AACTTTAGTGTATATCAGCATCACCTGGAGAACTTATTTAAACACAGGCTGCTGGGGCTCACCCCCATCGTTTCTGATTCAGTGGATCTATTCTAGGATAAGGCCTGAGAATTTGCATCTCTAACAAGTGCCCAGGTGATATTTCTGGTTCAGGGCTCACATTTTGAAAACTGGTGGTCTAGATCAGTGTCAGCAAATTATAGCCTGTGGGCCAAATGTAGCCAGCCACTTATTTTTGACAATGTTTTATTGGAAACAGCCTGCTCATCCATTTATATATCACCTATGACTGTTTCACACCACAGTGGCAGAGTTGAGCAATTGTACCAGAAATCATATGACTTATAAAGCCAAAAATATTTGCTATCTGACCCTTTATAGAAAAAGTTTGGTGACCCTTGGTCTCTAGTCTATGAATGTATTAATATTTAGTTGTCTTTGGAGCCTTAGCCCCTATGGCAGTGTCTGGGACAGAGCAGTCACTAGAGGAATGAACGAACAAATGAATGAGCGAATGGAGCATTATATAAGATCCTCATTGAGGGTAAATATTGGCTTTATTTGTGATAGATTGTTGTATGCTTTTTACAATTTTGAAACAATCTATTTGAGTCATTTTTATTGGAGCCTTGAGGCATTTAAAATTCATGTTCCTTAGCAATTTGATCAAGGTGAAAGATTTCAGTAAAGGACTATGAGATGGAAAAACCGTACTGTTCAGAAAGGTAGGAATATTGCCTGTTCAATTTATTATTATTAGTAGTAGTGGTAATATTTTACAGAAATCTTATTGGAGAACCATTTTATCCTGGAATTAATAGGGTGACCTTCTGGAGAAATTGGGAAGAGCAGGATCAAGGACTTGATCCCCACACCTGCTCTGTTTCCTTCAAGGGCAGGGATCAGGGAACCTTCAGATGGCTTTGTCTTGGCACTCCCCCTAGGCCACTAAAGCCACAGTGTGCTGAACAATTTCGAGGTTCAGAGACCAATAACTAAGAACTTTTTAAAATCCCATTAAAGGGAAGATCGTAGCCTTTAAACATTTTTTTCTTCTCCTTTCTTGCTTCATATGGCTTACTTGGGCAAGAGAACTGGTCAGAATAGTCTTAATTTAGCAGCACTGCAAGTCATTATCCAACCTGAAACCTGCCAGTAACTCTTGATCTCTTCTTTTCCCTAACTTCCCATATCAACATGGAGATTAAATTGGTAAGCCTTGTAATATGACTGCATAGGTCCAAAATCCTGGCTTTGCTTGTTATGAGCTATGTGACCCTGGGCAAATTATTTCATTTCTCTGGTCCTAATTTCTAGGTGTTCTTGGGAAAGTCACCTAAACGTTCTGTGCCTCAGTTTCTATGCTGGATTCTGTGTTATCAATTTGGCATCACTGCCGTTCTGTTCTTGAGGTCTCCTTTGTGTCATATGGCAGAGAAATGGAAAAACTTTTCCTAGCATTTCCATCCTTGTATGATTTCATGTTAGAGGCAGCCAATGACAGGCTCTTGCACATGTGTTGGGAGGCAGGAGAGGAGGAGCTGTTGCAGCTGGACACCCGGGCAGGTGTGAGAGCCACTGCAGTTTCCCAGTGAGCTCTTGAGAATGATCCGTTTGCTGCTGTTCCTCCAGAGAGCAGTGGAAGCTTCCTGGAGATTCTTTAAACTTTTAATGGATTCCTGGTACAGTCTGAAAATTAGTGAGTGACTCCATTGCTACAGCCTGAGATCACTGGGGTCTGCTTCTCAGCTTTTACTCTCCTAGTCCTTCCCAATCCGATGAACATCTCTAGTTCTCTGTTTTCCTTACCCGGAATACATACAGTGGCTTCTGTTTTTCTAGTGACATCCTGACTGATTCAGTGTTTTCATCAATTAAATGCAAGTAATGATAGTACCTGCCTCAGAGGATTAAATGAAAAAAAATGTACTAGAAGCTCTTTGAACATATTATATACTTCTTTCTTAATGTTTTTGTGTCTACCGCTGGAATATGAGCTCCATTCTATACACCCTTATTGGACGCCTCCTCTGCATTCAGTCTTGCTTGCGTGATATGTCTATTTCTTACATCCCTGGAAGAAGAATACTTCTAAAGGCAAATTTGATCATGTCTCTCCTCCTTACCATGGAGAGCTCCCCTTCCCCCCACGCCAGCCCATTATCCATGAGGTGAATTGGAAATCAGCTTGTTGGAGTGGAAAGTAAAATCTTCCACAATTGATCACTTACCTACTCACAGCCCATGCTGAATTTGAGGATCCCAAAACTTGCTCTGATATTTCATACTTCTGTGGCTTTGCTCATGCTGTTCTATCTGCTGGGAAGATCTTTCCATCTTTTATCCATCTGGTTAACGTCTCTGTGTTTAATACTTTGCTTCAACATCACTCTCCCTGAGATCCCAGGCTCAATTGGTCACAATTGGTTATTTCTCCTTGATCTTATTACATTTTCGACTTATTTATCAGACTTAACCCACGGTATTCAAATTGTACATTTGTATGTTTGTATTTTCCTTAATTCCATAAGATATTTGGGTCAACAACTTTTTCTTATTTCTCTTGGTATCTCTAGCCCAGGGACTGGGATAAAATAGGTTTGGATAATACATGTTCAGTGAATGAATGATCAAAGACTTTAATGCTAACATAGGCCTTATAATGTCCAACACTTGGCATGGGGATTAGAGGACGGGATGTTGTAGGTTCTGTCATCCTGTAAAAGCTATGCTGGAGTATGTGGAACAACAGGAAATGTTTTGGCCAGCGGGCACAAAGCCTGATCTGCTAAACTGATAGTGACTGTGAACAAACTGTTGTTGCTGTTGTGGCCACAGCAGTGTCAGATGTTTGAGTTTGATCTTTCTGATTAGGAGAATATCTAATTCTTCAGAGAATGCTGCTTTTCCTCTCTGTCGGTCTGGCTGTTGTCCCTGGCTATTTCAGTGCCACAGGCACATTAGATCACAACTGCCTGTTAGCAAAAGAGGTCCTGGGTGCTGATGTAAAGTTGAGGCCAGTGTGTAATGTGCTGTTGTTTCCCCACAAGCTGGTGCAAGAGAAGACACACATTTTCAGTGACTCTTCAGCTGCACTTGGAAATTTTTAGCGAGTGGGTTTACTGCAAGGATGCTCAGATCTATTATTTACCAGATGGTGCGAGTTAGAGATGGATGCGATGTGGCAGAATCCTCATTCATTTCTCATCTGCAGAGGCTGCTTCTCGTTCAGTTCCGTGTTCTACTTTATTTTAAGTTTTCCTAATGTTTGGACATCTCCCACTCTACTCAAGATGATTTAGTCATCAGAGTGTAGTTGGGAAGTTTTCACTTTTCTTTCTGCTTTAATTGGTCTTTTGAAAGCTTTTCTCCCCTGCGGGTGGCAAAGAGCTATAATAAAGTTTGAGATAAAAGGTCTGGGCTTGAGCCTTAGCTCTAACATGAACTAGCTTTGTGATTTTGGACAAATCACTTAACCTTTCTGAGCCTCATGTTCACGCTCTTTTAAATGGAAATGATTATAATTGCTCTTCCTACCTCCTAGGGTGTATGAGTCTGATTAAGGGCTTTCTAGTTCTAGGGCAAAAGTAGAAACAGTAATTCTTTTTCTCTAAATGAGTGAGCCCTTAAACAGGAACACAGACATGGCTGAACTTTAATATCACCTCCTATCCTGCTAACATCCAGTGGAGAAAGGACAGGCAAGTATATGTGGTCCGAGAGGGGATTTGAGAGTTAGGGTTTCCCATCATTCCAGGCAGAGCATGTAGTACTCTGATGGCAGAAAAGAGAGTAGAGTCTTTCTACACTCTGTGAGGCATTCTTGTCTAATTAGGGGCCACACATGTCTTAATGGTTCTCAACTGGGGGCAATTTTATCTCCCAAGGGACATTTGGCAATGTCCAGACATTTTTGGCTGTCACAACTGCAGTGGAGGGAGAGAGTATTCCTGTCACTTGGTGGGTAGAGGACATGGATGCTGCTAAACATTCCACATGCGCAGGACAAGCTCCCCACAGCAAAGAATTATCTGATCTCAAATGTTGATAGTGTTGTGGCTGAGAAACACTGATGCATCCTATAGCCCTGTCCCAGAGTTCCAGGACTAAGCCAGATGAGCTACATCAGGAGCAGAAAACTCATAGGAGGTGATGAGAACTCTAAATGGCTTGCCAGCAGATGGTTTCTTAGCCTAGGCCTCGACCCACCTGAATTCTGCTCCAGGTTTCCAGCCTAATAAACCCAGTGCTTGCTTATGACATGACCTTGTATTAGACTCTTCTCTGACCATTTTTCTCCTTGGAAGTCTTGCATCAGTATTCCCTGATGGCTCAGAATTTGGATTTTGCAGCTAGAATGTCTGCTTTGAATCCTTCCCTGCCGTTTCTGCCATGTGACCATAGGCAACTCTCTGTGCCTTAGCTAACTCAACTACAGAGTGGAGATATTTGTACCCATCTTATATGGTTGTAAGTCAATTAATATCCATAAATAAAAATATTAAATGCCAATTAATAAGCACCTAGAATGGTTCTTGGCACTTAATAAGTGCTCAATAGATGTTGACCATTATGTGACTGATAACTATACTGCAGAACCAGAGCACCAATTCAACAGCATCATGTGCTTCTCATGTCATTTTAATTCAGCTGGTCAAAGCTTTATTTCATGTCTTACTTTGTGCCAGACACAGTGCTGAGCAGTGGGAAATCAAAAATGCTATAAATGAACTCACAGGAATCTAAGTAAATTTATTAATGTAAAGTCCAATGAATACAATAGAACTAAGTATGCTCAACTACAGTGGCTCCAAATTGGGAGGGTTACTTCTATTTGAAGCCATCTGAAAAGAAAGTTTGTTTTTTTTTCCTTTTTGCAAGGTTAGTTTTTAAAAGATGACGAAGTAGATAAGGAAAAGGGTGTTCTAAGTTGAAAGCAGAAAATTCTCCTTATTGTCCAGATAAACCAAGATAGTTTATCTTTTGAAGCTTCTCCACGTCTAGAGCGGCTCTGTCTCCCTGTGCAGCTTGGCTCAAGAGACCAGCTGTACGATTGGATAAACTCACATTTATCTCAACTCTAAAGACAAATATAGCTCATTAATATACAGTTACAAGCAAAACATAATCCCTGTTTCTCCACAGAAAGGGAACCTAGTAGTTTGAGTACCGTTCTGATAGTCTAAAAACTCCAGGAAAGAGATGACTTTGGTTACTGGTATTACTTTGAATTCGTCTCTCTGATCTGCAGTAGCAGGAAAACATCGCTTCTTCTTGCTTCTCTTCACTTTTACTGCCTTGATAAATAGACTTATGTCAGAAAAGACGTCTTTGTGTAGCAGGGCCTCCGAACAGTCTCCTTCTGTTCCCTTTCCTGCTTGGAAGAGACACCACTGTAGGAAGCTCATAAACAAGCACTAATCTTTGGAGCTCATGGAGTAGACCTGCCAGACACTGTACCAAACAGCAGCGATCTGTGGAACTGTTTGTGCTGTTTCACTGTCACGATAGTCAGGCAAAAATCCTTCCTAGTAAGGATCAGTCAGTTGATAGTGCAGAAACTTAGGACTTCCAAAAAAAAAAAGAATTAAAATTAAAATCTCTTTCCTGGAGTTTTTAGACTTTTAGAACGGGATGGTACCCAAACTACTAGGTGTCCTTTCTACGAAGAAACAGGGATTATGTTTTGCTTGCAACTGTATATAAATGAGCTCTATTTGCCTGTAGAGTTGAGATAAATGTGAGTTTATCCAATCTTATAGCCGGTCTCTTGAGCCAAGCTGCACACCCTGAATGCAACATTGAATATTGAAGCGTGGCTTGATGGGGCTGGGGGTGGGGTGTGAATCTGAAGAGAGCTTTTAAAACTTTAATACCTCTTTCATGTTTATCTGGGAGTGTGAAAATGTCAGTGAATGATCAATTAATTATGGCCCATACAGTTGTGGATAATTGCTCATTCTCTTTCAAAGAACTTTGGTTCCCCAAACAGTTGCTTCATTTTAGGCACGGGGCTTAAAAAATTAAACTTATTTTCATCATCAGAGCACGTCCTAGGGAAGGCAAGTCAGATGAAAACTTTATTATTGCTAATTATAATTTCATACCTTTAAAGAAGCACCTGTGTTGATTGCACATGAACTGCTGTTCTTTGAATGTATGCAGATTGCATTACGTACATGGTACTTGGGCTCTTGTTTTCTTGCATAGAAAGTCGTCTCTAAGATGTGACATGGTATTTTCAGAGTTGTGATAGGCCCATTTGCAAATGTTTTTATGGTAATTAAACTATCAAAAGAATGCAACATTTTCCTCGAATTCTAAGGGGGGCAGATTTTATTAGCTCCATATTTGGGCTGACCCATGTTAGAACTATGAGAAACAAAGTAAACTTCTGTCCTTTCCACCAGACTTTCACTATCCTCTCTTCCACTGTGGTTTTTAAGAGTACAATTTCAGCATTTCTCAGCCTTGGCACTATTACCATTTGGGGCTGAATAATTCCATGTAGTGAGTGCCTGTCCTGTGTATTGTAGGATGCTTAGCCAGCATTCCTGATCTCTACCCACTAGGTGCCAGTGGCATTCCTGGCCCCAATTGTGACGACCAAAAATGTCTCCAGACATTGCCAAATGTTCCCCAGGAAGCAAAATTGTCCGTGGTTGGCAAAATCATTCCTGATTGAAAACCACTGTGCTATTTGATGCTTCATGTGTACAGAAAAGAAAGGAATCTAAAATGTTGTGACCCTCAATTATGTGCAGGGCCATGTGCTAGGTTTTTTGACATAGTTATCTTTAGAGGACCAGATGTACTGATTTGTCCAGGAAAGTCCTGTTTTGCACCTGTTGTCCCACCAGAATTATTATTGCCATTCCCTTTCACTTTTGAAAGTATACTGGTTCCAATAATAAATTATATAGACACCCTAGTTTTGGGGAAGACACTCAAATCCTCATAATTGCAGAAAAGGAAATTAAGCTCAGAAATGCAAACAAATTTGCCAAAGGTCAGGTTACGCAGCTCCAAAACTGGGCTGCTAAACCTTGAAATCAGGACTAAGTCCAAAGTCCTTCTGGTTGCTTTGATTTTTCTCTGATTTCCCTATAGTGATCTACAATAAAACCCTTAACACTGAAAGGATTTTAAGAACAGCCAAGATGGCAAAACCTTGGAAGAGTTCATCTTTCTCAGTATCCAATGGGGAGATGAGAGAGTTGAGAGTTGGACAATACTAGCTTGAAGTCTGAGTTTTCCATGGAAAAGTCCCAACTTTTCCATGACGTTGGGAATGTGCTTTCTATATTTCTGTCTCGATAAAGTAGAGATAAGGAACTGAACAGAAGGGTATCATAAGGGTTAAGTTAGATTATGTGTGTATAGGGTGGCAACTGGCATATACTCAATAAATTGTTGGTATGATTATTATTAACCCCAAAAGAAGAGGGGATGGTGATAGAATTCAAGATATAAAGGAAGATCGTAGGGGCTGTGTTAGGAAAGAAAGACAGCCTGGGGAGTGGTCCTGAGCTGAGGGGTAGGAGGACGGCTTACTCATGAGGGTTCTGTGGCTCCCTTGAGGGGTCTGCATCTGGAAAGAATATTCATTGAAATTTTGTAATCCAAAGCTTAAGCTCTTCCTCCATTCCTGGAGTGTTTTGAATTTATAGGGAAATGCTGAAAAGCAAAGCACAGCAAAGACCCAAAGGTGTAGATACAGAATGGTGGGGTTTCACCTTGGACTTTTTAGTACAGAGAATGCTAAACCATGTGTTAAAAAACCAGCAGTCTAGGTCTGTCCACAGCCAAGCAGCTATGTGCTTTTCAGCCAGTCATCCTCCTCCTTTGAACCTCAGTTTTCTTACCATAAAATGAAGAATTGGGACTAAGCCCTACTATCTTCTCTCTCATTAAAAAAATGAAAGACTCGCAAAGTGATTCTATAATAATGTTCAAAGAGCACCAAAAGAAACAATGCAGCCACCGTACTCTGTCATCCCTCCAAACAGCTTGTACTTGGATTTTAAAATTCTGTGAATCTAAGAGGTTATCCCTGGGTAGTGGCAATGTGGGTGACTTTTATTTTATTTTTTGTGTTTACTTGTATTTCCAAAGCCCTATCAAGCACATTTTTCCATTTTTTACATATGTTAATAATCACTAAGCATTGCTCTAAGGCAACGCAGCATTGCATAGAAGCTGTTCTACCAAAACAGATGCAAATGTTTTTTAGAAATCCTTCTCACAAAGAAGATGGATATTTACTTTTCTCAAAAGTACTAACAATTCCCATACTTTATAGAGCAGAAAAAAGACCTAGATATGTTTTGATGTTCCAGAATGTGAGAATAGACACATCCAACTTCATTTAGAGGCTAAGTTTTAGGCATGTGCTGGTTTCATTCATTTATTTATCCATTCATTCACAAATGTCTGAACTACCATCTGACTTAGAAAAGACCTTCTAAATGGGTTTGCTTAAAATGAAGGAAGCCAAAAGAGTAATATTGTCGTTTTTATTGTTAATCTGACTAAATTCTTCATTTTGTAGCTTTCTTTACCCAAAAAGTTCTTTGGACGTCAGTCAGTATTTTGGCCCCTGGACTCATATAGCCCCTGTAGGAAGCACTGTAATAGTTAAGGCTCAGTTCTGGAGTCAGAGGTACAAGTCCCAGTTCCACCACTTAATAGTGTTTGTTAGAATTGTATTGTTCAAACTTCCTCATCTATGAAGTGGGAATAATAGTATCTGTCTTACAGGATTGTTTTGAGGAGTAACTGGATATACATTGCTCACAGAGTGCCTGGCACAGTAAGATCTCAATGACACTTTTTATTTATATTATCCTTCATAAAGGGGCTTACGTTCTATGGGTGACAAACATGAAACAAAACAAACTTCCCTAAAACAAGACTTAGCAAGAAGACACAATCCTCTCTCTCTATCTGTTTAGGGACCAAGGTTTATTCAATAATCTCTAATGCAATAGTTTTTTATAATCCAGATTATTTTTCCATCTTTCCTGTTTATGTAAATTGTGGTTTGTTGAATGAAAAAAAATCATCTAAAACTTTTCTTCCCGTCTCATTAATGAAGTACTGTCTATCCATTTCAACTCTTGGTAATGACTCTTCGCCACAGACTCAACGTGTTTGTTCATCTCAGTCTCTCATTCATTCATTTATGACACACTTGCATGCCAGCTCTTGCATGCCATGTCCCACTTGCCAAAGAAACTGTATAAACCATACAGAAGAGGTCACTGTCCTCAAAGAGCTTGTCTCGGGGACTGTGGTCTTTATGATGTTTTTGAAATTTTTGCCTATCATCTTTTATTCTCTGCTAGATTGTTATCCTCCTGAGTTACAATATTCTTCCCCGTACCTGATATAGTGCTTTGCACACCCATTAGAGGTGCTCAAAAAGTACTTGATAAATAATATTATAATAATTATAGAAATGCTAGCCATTCTTTATTGATCTTTTCGTATACCAAACCCTGTGCTTTATAGACTAACTCTCATTTAATTCTCACAGTCCTATGAGGTTTGTGTTATTCCCCTTATTTCACGGTCAAGAAAACAGAGACTCAGTGAGCTTAAACAACTTCCCAGAGTCTCAGAGTTGGACAATGAAGAATCTGGATTCGGATCTGGGTTAATCTCATTCTAGAGCTTATGTTCTGAACTGTTTTGCTGTGCTGGATGGAAGAGATGCATAGGTTCATGCAGAAGGAGGTGAAGGATGTCGATCTACAGGAAGTTTAGAGTCTGTATGTATCCCCTGGTTTTCCTCATTGGCTAATTCTCCTCAGTCTCCTTTGCTGGTGGCTTCTCACTTCCCTGAGTTCTAAACATTAAAGAGTCCTAGGACCCTCTTCACAGATTTTTCTTCTGTTTATACTCACTCCCTTAGTGGTCTCGTCCTGTTCCATGGTTTTAAGTAGCATGTATGTACAAGTGATGCCCACACTCACGTCTGAGTCCAGACCTGACCTTGGTACCCTAGATTTAAATATTTTACTGATTTTTTTTACATCTCCACTTGATGTTGGAAAAGCTTATAAAACTTACCATGTCCCAAACTGAGATCCGGATATTCCCCGTAACCTGCGTCTCCTTCAGTCTTTCCCATCAATTAAAGGCAAGTATTCCGGTTTCTCAGGCTAAAACCTCTGGAGTCATCCTTAATTCCTGTTTCTCACATTACACATTTAATTCATTAGCAAATCCTGTCGACTCTTTCAAAGTATATCCAGAATCTGTCTGACCACATCTCACCAGTTTGATTGCCATTGTCTGGTTTAAGCCACCCTCAGCTCTCGCCTCTATTATTGCACGAGTCTCTCAACTCCTGTCTTTCTGCCCAATCTCTTCTTCTCAGCAGTGCTAATGTGATCCTGCAAAAGTGTACATCAGATCATGTCACTCCTCTCCCCAGACCTCTCCAGCAGCTTGCCAGTTCACTCAGTGCGGAAGCAAAGCTCCAAGGCCTTCCTAGTGAGCTGTGCCCTCACCTCCCTGATCCCATCTCCTCCTAATCGTCCCCATTCTTAGCCTTTTCCTGCCACACTGGCCTCCTGGCTGATCTGCCAACACACCAGACATGCTTCTCCCTCAGGGCCTGTGCAGTTTCTCTGCGTAGCTCACTCCTTTGCCTCTCCAGTTTTTTACTCACATGTCACCGAATCGGTATGGTTTTGGCTGGCTGCTCTATTTAAACTGTGTGTCATTCCCACTCCCTGCCCCCTTCTCTACTTATGTATTCTCCATAGCAAGCACCACTGATACTACCTTGCTATCTACTTTACAGCAGATGGTAAGTAATATGAAAGCAGGGATTTTTTTGCCCATTGTGTTTATTGTTTCAGTCCCTATAGAACATCGCCTGAAACAATCTATACACTCATTAAATATTTGTTGAATGAATTGTGTATTTACTTTGTGTGAGGCACTGTGCCGAGTATTCCACATTCATTATTAAATTGTAAAATATTCACCATGATCCTTTAAGTAATCTTATTGTACAAACTTTACAGATGAGAAACCTGAGCTTGGAGAAATTATCTTGTTCAAGGTCACACCTAAGTGTGAACATAGGTCTGCATAACCTCAACAACTCCTGCTCCAAAACAAGCACATTCTCCTGGCTTTGGGTATGCCAGCTCGGATTCTCTGCCCAATGCCTTCTCAGAAACACATGAAATTTTAGCTCTTTTGGGACTTTTCCTTCTGGTGGGCTATAACATGGTCTCTCCAAGTGTCCTGTGAAGTATTAGCAAGCATTTTGGGGAGAGAAGGGAGAAGAATTGATGCTAGCACTTATTTTTCTCTCACCGAGCATTAAAGGAGTCGATGAGGGGAAGGTTTAGGACCAAAATTTATTTTAAATGGAATTTGTAGGGAAAGTGCTAAACACATTGCTCTAGTTCTCACAAGATAGTAACCCAGCATGAGTGAGAGTGTCTGCAAATTTTACAGGGCACCTTGTCTTGGAGCCTCAACAGGGAGCTCCTGGGGTTACTTTGGGGAAAGGCTAACTTTGCTGTTTCATTTCTATTTCTGTTTTTCTACCTACTTCCCAAACTCCTGCAGGACAGAGACCATGTTTTCTGTTAGCAGCTAGTGATACTCTAGTGACTATTAACAAATGTAAACAAAACAAAATTCCAAGCTGACAGAATAAAGAAATACATGATTGCATGAGGTCCATTCTAAAGATCCTCTTTGTAAATCTTCACCCCAGGAGTTGATACTGATCTTCATGCTTGTTTATTTCTTCACTGTAGGTAGCTCTCAAAGATGTTGACGGGATTATGTACAAATAATGCTTTGGTTTTCTTGGAGTTGGGTCATCTTAGCAACAACCACCTACCTCTCAGGTTCTGGGATTCTTCATATGGGACCAGAGGGCAGAGACTCTTTTAAAGAGAATTTTCTTACTGTTTACAGTTCTAAAGGACTTTTTTTTTTTTTCTGTTTTGTTTTGATTTTTAGCAAGATGTAGTTTAGTTTCCCTGAAACCATAACACTCTGGAACAGTTCATTTATTGGACAAAAATGTTCAGCTAAAAGGCACTAGAAGGAGCTGTGCTGCTGGGTGGGCCTGGCAGCGGAGACGGGAGGGTGACGCTGCGCTGTGCTTCAGGTGCTGTGCAATACAGCTGCTCCGCTGTGTGTTTTTTAGGAGTCTAGCTCTTGCATACACGTTATATCAAATTAGGTGGATTCACATCTGTGGCAAGAACATGTCTCCAAACTTGGTTCCTAGAAATTCGTTTGTTCCCTGCAGAACCCAGCTGAAAATAGAGAAAAAACAAATGTAATTATAAAATAATCTTATGTATCCACACTCTAGAAGCCAATCTACATTTTTGAGGGGACATAGGAATGTTTTTCACCCAGCACATAAGATGTCTCTGTTTGAGGCTGTTCCTTGGAGGTTCTAATTTGATTAGTCCAGGGTAGATAGGGCACAAGTACTTTATTTTATTATTTTAATTTATTTTTTGAGACAGGGTCTTGCTTTGTTGCCTGGGCCAGAGAGCAGTGGCATCATCATGGCTCACTGCAACCTCAAACTCCTGGGCTCAAGCGATCCTCCTGTCTAAGCCTCCCAAGTAGTTGGGACTACAGGTGCACACCGCTATGCCTGACTAATGTTTTAAAAATTTTGTGTGGAGGCAGGGTCTCACTATGTTGCTCAGGCCGGTCTTGAACTCCTCAATTGATCCTCCCACCTCAGCCTCCCAAAGTGATAGGATTGCATACAGGTGTGAGCCATCAGCATTTCATTTTAAAACTCCCCCTGTGATACTAACATGCAGCAAGGTTTGAGAACCTCTGCTTTAAGCCATCTCTGGTCTTGGTGCTAAGAGAATCATTTCCTCCTGCATGCTTAATGTGCTTTGGTCAGAAAAAATTGGACCCATTCATAGCTAAGAAAACATTTAGGGGCTTTAAATTAATGACTCCGTGCTGAAGACCTAATTGGCATTTCAAAGGACAGAGATAACAGGTAATGCTCATTGACATGGATGAAATGAAAAGCTAGGATTGACAAATCAGTTTAATTAATTAACATTTCACCAAGAATCTACTGAAACTGCCTCAGTTTGATTTTATTCTAGCTGTCTTTCTTCCTCACTGCACTTATCGTTTTTTCCTCTCATTTGTATCCACACTCTCTCTGCCTTTTTTCCTTTATGTTTCTTCTTTCATTTATATTTTTCCACATTTTTTCCTTTCCTTTTCTTCCTTCTCTATTTGGCCAGAGTTAGGAGATAAGGTGTATTTTGTGCTGTTTGCAATGTTTTTTGGTAAGTTGTGTGTCCCCAATGATTTATTTTAAAAGCAAATTAGCTGGAGAGTTTATGTTTCTCTTCATTTAAAAAGCTCTCAAGTTATTATTTTTTTATTTATATGTGGTGCTGAAAAGTTTACAACCTCGGATTTTGGTCTCCTCCTCTTGTGGGTTGTTGGCATCTAATAGAAATAGATTCCCTCCCTGGGTCACTACAACACAGTTAAATTGGAATCACCTGCACCAGTTAATGCTTTCCCATTATTTGGATTGTGGATTTGTCAGTGTTGACTTTAATGTCTGAAACCAAGCAGAGAAGAACACAGATTTTTCCACTTGTATGTGGGACTACAGAGATTAAGTGAATCACAGAACATTTTGCTTTCTTGTAAACATCTTGTTTGAATGGCAAAGATGGACTTGTTTTACTATACCTTACTGGTATTCACAGGGGTTTTGTCTTCAACGAATGGCAAAGTTAAACTCAATTTAGACTTCACATCATCAGGTTAAATGTATGAAGTTAATTTAAACTTCAGGTCACAAAGTCTGTATCATTTTCCATTGATTTAGGGCACGGAAGAACATTGGATTTAAAAAAAGGCAAGAATCACCTGCCGTATTAGCCTCCAGCTTTCCATCTGCTCTCCATCTGTCCATTTCTCTAACGGAAAAGAAATGGAAAAACTATTAACCGCTGTTATTTTGATGGCAGGTATATTATATGTAAAAACAAGATCGAAGATCTTAAAATTTCTCCATCCTCAGCAAGACCTCTAGAGCGACCTGCTGAATAGGTACTTGAGAGATTGCCAGGACAGAAGTAAATGAAGTGATCGGAGGCTCATCACAATGTATTAGATGATAGGTACGCACAAGTTTGGGAAAGTGACAGCCTGTAGTATTGGATGTTAGCTTGTGAATTGAACTTTAAAATCACATTAGATGTTTCTTTGGGGGTCAGCAGAAAAGACTTGGTAGAACAGGTCTCTTCTATAAGAAAAGTGTTACTGCCCTTCCGCGTCGGATTTAGGAACTGCGGATGTCCAGGAACGGTCCCCAATTTGTCCTGGTTCAGGTTAAAGCCTTCTCATGATGAGAAGAGATGATGTATCTCTGTGGTTGGGTGGTTTGCACTTTTTGAGAGCCATTTGACCTTTTCGTTGCACAGACCACTGTTCTAGATGAAATGTCTTGGCTGGAGTGCCTTCTTTGGGCAGCCTTTTTGATATTCAGCTAATGCTGTTAAACCAGAAACTTGAGGAATTGGTCTTTCTGTATTTGGTTTTCAGTTATGTATCTGAGGCCAGTTATAGCCTATTTGTTTAGTACCGAGTGATAAGGAGAACTAGGCCATGGCCTCATGCAATTCAGTTGCAGAGATGTTTTATTTTCATCTTTGATTTATTTTCTTTTGATGTTATTTTTTTGTAGTCTATTAATTTTTTTTACTTATTTAACTTAGGGAGGGAGGGAGATAGTTAAAGTTGCCAATGCTTTTGCAGCAAAGAAGTCCTAAAAATGTATTCACTTTCTTTTGTTCAGATTACAGTGGCAGTATGTGTTTATTTTGAGAATGAAGATAAGAATCACCAACAATTTCAACCCTTTCCCCCCAGATATAATTACTATTAATATTTTGGTATATTTCTTTCCTTTTAGGTTTTCACTATGCACGTATCTTTATCATTCTTAATTTTTACGTTGACATCTATATTGGAATAAAATGAGTATCATTCTTTCCATGTTCTCCCTTAATATTATTAACATTCTCCTAAGCTATTTCGTATTCTTTTAGAACATTATTTATAATGACCGTATAACATTGCACAGCTAGGCCATTCTGTGCACTTTCCTACTGTTAGTTATTTAGGTCATATTCAATTTCATATAATGCTTTGGTGAACATCGTTGTATATAAATCTTGTTTAAATCCCTGACTATTCCCTTTGAATACATTCTTACGTTAAAGTTCAGAATTCTTTTCAGGTAAAATGCCATTTGTATGGTGCTTTCTAATTCTGTAATGTATTCTTAAAATCTGTTGACAGATACAAGGTAGCATAGTGTTCTAGAAGAAATAGAATTAGAGTTTAAAAGGCTTAGAAAGAGGACAAATTCTGATACTTCTTGGTTGTATGATTTTAAGGAAGGTGGTTCACCACTCTGGCCATTTTCCCTTCCTCATTTGCAAAATGAGGAATACAAAACTTGTTTTGCCTTCTTTTTCCAGTTGTGAGGATCAAATGAGGCAATGAAAATAATAGCATTTTGTAAACTTTTAAAGCACTTTACTCATGTAAGATTTTTGTTAATATTTCTTTGCACAGCAGATACTTTTTTCCAAGTGGCCATGTTACTTTTTGTTTTACTGTATTATGACATATTTTAGACAAAAGGAAAGATACAAAAAATAAAATTAAAAAAATCTGGGAGGCTACCTTCAATTTAAAAAATACTTTTGTTTCGTTTTGTTCTTGAGACAAGGTCTCACGCACTGTGTCACCCGGGCTGGAGTGCAGTGGCAAGATCATAGCTCACGGAAGCTTTGCCCTCCTGGGCTCTAGCGATCCTGCTGCTTCAGCCTCCTGCGTAGCTTGGACTGCAGGTGTGAGCCGCCACGCCTGGCTAATTTTTTAATTTTTTGTAGAGACAGGGTCTCGCTATGTTTCCTAGTCTGGTCTTGAAATCCTGGGCTCAAACGATCCTCTTGCCTCGGCCTCCCAAAATACTGGGATTACAGGCATGAGCCACCGCGCCTGGCAAGAAACATCTCTTTGTGTACCGATTATTAATCTAAGAGCAGCATCGCACTCTGCTCTGATCGCCCTGTCCCCACTCCCTCCCCGTTCCCCCCAGGAAGTCACTCTCCAGAATTAGGTCTCTGTCATTCCCAGCATGTCTTTACACCTTGACTGGCTTTGAAGTTATACATTTTATTTCTGTATTGTTGGTTGTTACCCTTGCAGTTTTAATATCCAGACTTAGCTTCACAAAATCTAAAGTTAATATTTTTGTCCTCTTTCTAAACAGACTTTACTTAGAATGCTTTAAGTCCAAACACCTCTTTGTCTTTCAGGTTACTTTTTCCAGAATCTTAGTTCTATTTTCTTTTGTTACTTCCCAAATTAGTTCCTGTTTTTATTATTATCTTGCACAGTTACATTGGTGCGATTTATCCACATGGCCCTTGCCTACCATCCCTTCCTACCTCTGTCCTTCCTTCTGGCTTACTGGCCTTTGGTCTCATTGTTGTATCTGTGGGAAGTTTCTTTAATGAGAACTATTAGTGGTAAGCACATTAGTTTGTTGTTTGTCTGAAGATGCCTACTTTACTTTTATTCTTAAGTAATCATTTATCTTAGCATTTAATTCTAGATTGGCAATTATTTTCTCTCAGCGTTTTAAAGACATTATCCCATGGTCTTCTGGTTTTCTTTTGTGGATATGGAGAAGTCTGCTATTGTGGACGTTGATATTCTTTTGTGGATGATGCTTTTTACTCTGACCACTTGTATGATCTCTGTTTCTTTTCTTTTTTTTTTTTTGAGACAGAGTCTCACTCTTTTGCCCAGGCTAGAGTGAGTGCCCTGGCATCAGCCTAGCTCACAGCAACCTCAAACTCCTGGGCTCAAGCAATCCTACTGCCTCAGCCTCCTGAGTAGCTGAGACTACAGGCATGCGCCACCATGCCCGGCTAATTTTTTCTATATATTTTTAGTTGGCCGATTAATTTCTTTCTAATTTTAGTAGAGGCGGGGTCTCACTCTT
>RJWJ010034731.1:0-17077 GCA_004363605.1 Indri indri | reverse complement strand
GTGTGTGTGTGTGTGTGTGTGTGTGTGTGTGTGTGTGTGTGTTAGCTGGGGCAGTTCATAAACACACTCATACACTCCCAACCCTCATTTCTTTTTAAGTCAAGATAGGGTTCACTTCAGTCATGTGGTTCCACCTTTAAAAATTTTTCTTCTTAATAAATTCTCAGAAGCAGTAAATGGATTAAGTCATTAAAATTAATTCAAGCTGTGACCTTCTGAGGAAGGAGAGGTGATGTCATAGGACCTTTATTTTTAGTGTGAAATCAAATATACTAAAGTACAATGTTCAGTTCCTCTGGGAAAAAAAAAAAAAACAGAGATGGAAATTTAGACACAAAGGTAGAAAACATGCCAGAGCTCAAACTTTAGGTTATCAATTACATCTATAAAAATTAACCCATCCATTTACCCATTTTCAAACATATTGCATTAGAGGAGAGCAATGCTATAGGTTTGCCTTTCTTTGAAACAAAAAAGATGCCTATATTTTCTTTGAAAACGGTGTTTGGTAATATTTCTTCACTTTACACAATTATTATGCCATTCACAAGTGGCTAGAAGAAGCTATACTTTATAAATGATGTTTGATTAGCTAATATTAATTTTTCCATAAACATTTATGGGCGGCCGGGTGTGGTGGCTCACGCCTGTAATCCTAGCACTCTGGGAGGCCGAGGCAGGTGGATTGCTCAAGGTCAGGAGTTCGAGACCAGCCTGAGCAAGAGTGAGACCCTTATCTCTACTAAAAATGGAAAGAAATTATCTGGACAACTAAAAATATATATATAGAAAAAATTAGCCGGGCATGGTGGCGCATGCCTGTAGTCCCAGCTACTCAGGCGGCTGAGGCAGAAGGATCCCTTGAGCCCAGGAGTTTGAGGTTGCTGTGAGCGAGGCTGACGCCACGGCACTCTAGCCCAGACAACAGAGCAAGACTCTTGTCTCAAAAAAAAAATAAGATTTATGGGGAGGGAGGAAAAGGAGGAGCAGCAGCAAATTATCAAGAATACTATGTTGAACCATGAAAAGTTTGGGATAACCCTAGCATTGATCTGCTTTTTATTTACCAGACAACATTTTCTCTAATTTTTTTGGAATAATAAGTAAAAAAAACCAGATCTGTTTCTTTACAGTGAAAATTAGACAACCCACAATTCTTTATAGGTCATGAAATTATAACCTTTTTTGGGTCATGGAATCTTTTAAGAATCTAATGAAAACTATGATTTGTTGTCATATGTTAAGGTCCCAGTGAATTAGATTTATTTCTGGTTGCTCTACTTATCTGTTTGACTAATCTATTTAACTATTCCCATGCTAATGCTATACTATTTTTATTACATGATTTTACACTAAATTTTAATATCTGCTAAGGCCAGACCACCCTCACTATTATTTTTTAAAATCTTAATTCAATGGGAAACAGATGAACTTTTAAATGTATGCTTCTAGTAGAATTAGATAATCATCTAGAAGAAAATAAAAATAGACCTTTATCCTCATATCATACATGAAAGTATGGATTAAAGATCTAAATTTTAAAAATTTTAAATATTAGTATATATCTAAAGAGACACTAAGCATGACAGGAAACCCAGAGGCCAAAAGGAAAAGATAGCATTTTCAACTATATAAAAATAAAAAATTTTGGCCAGGCACAGTGGCTCACGCCTATAATCCTAGCACTCTGGGAGGCTGAGGTGGGAGGATCTTTTGAGCTCAGGAGTTTGAGACCAGGCTGAGCAAGAGCAAGACCCCATTTCTACTAAAAACAAAAAAAATTAGCTAGCCATGGTGGTACTCCCCTGTAGCTCCTGCTACTCAGAAGGCTGAGGCAGGAGGATCACTTGAGCCCAGGAGTTTGATGTTGCAGTAAGCTAGGCCGATGCCACTGCATTCTAGCCTGGGTGGCAATAGAGGGTGTCTCAAAAAAAAAAGAGACAGGCGGGTGGCTTGAGCTCAGGAGTTCGAGACAAGCCTGAGCAAGAGCCGGACCCCATCTCTACTAAAAACAGAAAAAACTTAGGCGGGCAACTAAAAATAGAAACAAAAAATTAGCTGGGCATGGTTGGCGTGGTGGTTCATGCCTGTAGTCCCAGCTACTCAGGTGGCTGAGGCAGAAGGATCGCTCGAGCCCAGAAGTTTGAGGTTGCTCTGAGCTAAGCTGACACCACGGCACTTTAGCCTGGGTGACAGAGTGAGACTCTGTCTCAAAAAAAAATAAAAATTAAAAAAAGGAAAAATTATTTAAAAAAGAGAAAAATTTTGTCTTGGCAATATCCGTTATAAACAGGATGAAAATACAATGATAGACTAGGAAAATATTTCTCATACATGGCATGTGACACATAATTTCACTGATGTGCAAATTATTAAGAAAAAAGTCAACTCATTAGGAAAATGGGCAAAGGAAATAGAAATGTACAGAAGAACCTGGAATAACCAATAATTACATAACAATTTAAAACTCTCTGTTAATGTAGATACTACAAATTTAAATAATGAAATACAATTTTTCAACCACCAGATTGGCAAAATTTAAAACATGTAATGCTGGTAACGATGATAGTGGAAGATATTTATTAAGTGATTAGTATATGCTGACGACTATGTGGATTATCTCATTTAATACTCACAACAATGCTAAGAAGTAAATTTTTTAAAAATAAGGAAATAGCTCAGCCAGCAAATGGTAGAGCCCAGATTCAAATCCACACAATCAGATGCCTGGAGCCCACGCTCTTTTTCAACATATCAGATGTTGATGAGGAAACCAGACAACGGGCATTCTCACACGTGGCCTGTGGCAGTGTGATTTTCAAAAATCTTTAGAGAAAGTAATGTGGTAATAAATACCAATGTTAACATTAAAAACTCATTCCCTTTGACCTCTCATCTCAGAAAATCAAGAATCACTAGAATCTTGGCATTACCTATTCTTTGAGTACTTGGTAGAATTTACCTGTAAAACCACCTGGGCTTGGCAGTGTTTTTCTGTTTTGTTGTTTTTTATTACATTTTGTGTTCTATTTTGTTGTGAATAGATTTTAATTTTCTCAATGGTGAAAAATTTATTTTCAGTTTCTGTTACTTCTTGAATTCGTCTTGGCAAATGACATTTTTTTCCCCCAGAAACTCATCTGTGCCATTTACCAAGTTCTTGTCTCCCAATTCCCCATCCACCCTTTCTGTCCACCCGGTGATGCTGGTACTGGGACTCTGAAACCGCACCCAAAGCCCTTGGCTCTCAGTGTGCTCTGCTCACCTTTTCAGCCCTTCAACACCTGCGTAGCCAAGTCCTTGTACAGGCATACTGTGTTCTATTGTGTTTCGCTTTAGTGCGTTTTGCAGATATATTGTTTCTCATGGTTTGAAGGTTTGTGGAAACACTGTGTTGAGCAAGTCTATCGGCACCATTTTTCCAGCTGCATATGCTCACTTCGTGTCTCTGTCACATTTTGGTAATTCTCACAATATTTCAGAATTGTTTATTATTATTATATCTGTATGTTGATCTGTGATCAGTGATCTTTGATGTTACTATTGTAATTGTTTTGGGGCACCATGAAGCTCACCCATATAAGGTGGCAAGATTAACTGATAAATGTGTGTGTTCTCACTGCTCCACCAACCTGCTCCACTGACCACCGCTCTCCCTTTCCTAGGGTCTCCCTGTTGCTTGAGACACAAGGAACATATTGAAATTGGGCCAATTGAAAAACCCTACAATGGACTGTAAGTGTTCAAGTGAAAGGAAGAGTCCCACATCTCTCACTTTAAATCAAAAACTAGAAATGATTTAGCTTGGTGAGGAAGGCAGGTCAAAAACCACGATAGGCCAAAAGCTGGGCCTCTAGCATCAGTTAGCCAAGTAGTGAATGCAAAGGAAAAATTCTTGAAGGAAATTAAAAGTGCTGCTCCAGTGAACACACAAAAGATAAGAAAGTGAAACAGCCTTATTGCTGATATGGAGAGAGTTTTAGTGGTCTGGATAGAAGATCAAACCAGCCACAACATTCCCTTAAACCAAAGCTTAATCCAGAAAAAGGCCCTAGCTCTATTCAATACTATGAAGGCTGAGAGAGGTGAGGAAGCTGAAGAATAAAATTTGGAAGCCAGCAGGGGTTGGTTCATGAGGTTTAAGGAAAGAAGCCATACTCCATAATATAAAAGCACAAGCTGGGTGTGGTGGCTCATGCCAGTAATCCAAGCACTTTGGGAGGCTGAGGTGAGAGGATCACTTGAGTCCAGGAGTTTGAGGTTACAGTGAGAGGTATGATTGTGCCACTGCACTCCAGCCTGGGTGACAGAGGAGACCTCATCTCTCAAAACAAAAAAAAAAAAAAAAAAGGAAAAGAAAAGTTCAAGATGAAGCAGCAAGTGCTGATGTAGAAGCTTCAGCAAGTGATCCAGAAGATACAGCTAAGCTCATTGATGAAGGTGGCTGCACTAACAACAGATTTTCCATGTAGACAAATGGCCTTCTATTGGAAGAAGGTGCTACTTAGGACTTTCATAGCTAGAGAGAAGTCAATGCCTGGTTTCAAAGCCTCTTCAGACAGTCTGACTCTCTTGTTAGATGCTAATTCAGCTCGTGACTTTCAGTGGAAGCCAGTGCTCATTCACCACTCCAAAAATCCTGTGGTCCTTAAGAATTATGCCAAAGCTACCCTGCCTGAGCTCTATAAATGGAACAATAAAACTTGGGTGACAGCACATCTGTTTATAGCAGAGTTTACTGAAAATTTTAAACCCACTGTTGAGACCTATTGCTCAGAAAAAAAAGATTCCTTTCAAAACACTACTTACTGCTCACTGAAAATGCAGCTAGTCACCCAAGAGCTCTGATGGAGATGTACAAGGAGATAATGTTGTTCTCGTGCCTGCTAGCGCAACATCCACTCTGCAGCCCACAGATCAAGATGTAATTTCAACTTTCAAGCTGTATTATTTAAGAAATGTATTTCATAAGGCTATAGCTGCCATAGATAGAGTGATTCCTCTGATGGATCTGGGCAAAGTACATTGAAAACCTTCCGGAAAGGATTCATGCCATTAAGAACATTTGTGATTCATGAGAGGAGGTCAAAATATCACCATTAACAGGAGTTTGGAAGAAGTTGATTTCAACCCTCATGGACGACTTTGAGGGGTTTGAGACTTCAGTGGAGGAAGTCACTGCAGATGTGGTGGAGACAGCAAGAGCACTAGAATTAGAAGTGGAGCCTGAAGGTAAAACTGAATTGGTGCAATCTCATGATACAGCTTTAATGGAGGAGGAATTGCTTCTTATAAAAGAGAAAAGAAAGTGGGTTCTTGAGACAGAATCTACTCCTGGTGAAGATGCTGTAAACAATGTTGAAATGACAACAAAGGATTTAGAAAATTCCATAAACTTAGTTGATGAAGCAGCGGCAAGACTTGAGAGGGTTAACTGCAATTTTGAAAGAAGTTCTACTATGGGTAAAATGCCATCAAAGAGCATTGTGCTGCAGAGAAGGCTTCCTTGAGAGGAAGAGTTAGTTGATGTGGCAAATTTCATTGTTGTTTTAATTTTAGAAAATGCCATAACCACTCCAACCTTTAGGAACTACTACCCGAAGCAATCAGCAGCCATCAACATCGAAGCAAAACCCTTCACCAGAAAAAAGATTATTACTCACTGAAGGCTCAGATGATTATTAGCATTTTTTAGCAATAAAGTATTTTTAAATTAAGGTATGTACATTGTTTTTTAGACATAATGCACCTAATAGACTATAGTACAGTGTAAACATAACTTTTTTTTTTTTTTTTGAGACAGGATCTAACTCTGTTGCCCAGGCTGGAGTGCAGTGGTGCCAATCATAGCTCACTGCAGCTTCAAACTCCTGGGCTCAAGCAATCCTCCCACCTCAGCCTCCCAAGCAGCTGGGACTACAGGCATGCCACCATGCTTGCTCTTTTATTTTTTGTAGAGACAGGGGTCTCGCTTTGTTACCCAGGCTGGCCTCAAATTCCCATCCTTAAGTGATCCTCATGCCTTGGCCTCCCACAGTGCTGGGATTACAGGCATGAGCCACCACGCCCGGCCTGTAAACATAACATTTTTATATGCCCTGGGAAACCAAAAAATTTGTATGACTCGCTTTATTGCGATATTTGCTTTATTGCAGTGGTCTGGAACCGAACTCCCATATCTCCGTGGTATGTCTGTATTAATTTCTCTCTGTTGAAATACCCAGTGTGGTTTCTGTTTCCCCACCAGAACTCCAACCGACCCTGACACATCGCTCACATATTCTAAGTTTTCTAAGTTATCTGAATAAAGCTGTTTATGGTAATCCCTTATTAAAATCTCTGCAATATCTGTTGTATGTTTTTTCATTCCTAATGCATGAGTTTATTTTTACTTTATTTTTGTCTATCTCCAGTAGTCCTTTTAAATAATAATTAACTATTTAGAATACTCTTTCATTTTCAACCTTTTTCTCCAATATAAGCTCTTTATAACTCTAAGTTTCTCCCAGATAACTGTTTGCTACATGTTTGAGTGTAGTATTTTTATTCTTCTTCAAGTCTCATCTTCTAATTTCCTTTGAGTTTTTCAAGTGTTTTTAAATTGTTATTTTCATATTAATTCCTAAACTATTTGCATTGCAGTTTAATAACCTGATCAGCATGATTAAGTTCTCTAATGTTTGCTGAGAATTCCATTGTGGCTCTAGTGGTGGTGTGCACAAAATTCTCAAATCTGGGTGCACAGGACACTATGTACACCCGCTCGATCAAGCTTAATAGCATTGTTCGCATTTTCCATAACCAAATCTTTTTGGTATCAACTTCTGAGAGTGATATGTTAAAATACCCTGCTATGATGATGCATTTGTCAGTTTGTCTTTGTGATTCTCACTTTTTTTTGCTTTAAAACAGTAGAATGCAAGAATATACATATAAGGATATTAACTGCAGCAGAATATATTGGAAAAACCTAAAAATAACACTTCTAAATGTCCTTAGTAATGAATTGGCTGAATTCATTGTATAACTTATGTAGCCGTCAAAAAGCATGAACTTGTTTGGTATCTAGTAATCCAGAAGATGGTCCACGTTAAGTGAAAAAGGCAAGTTGCAGAGTATGTATGTTGCGATCCCATTTGTAGTCAACGAAACAAAAACTCTTCTATTCATGAACATGTTTTAATACGTTTGAGTTTGGGAAAAGGCTAATATCAGTTCCTCCAGGGAAGTGACTGGGGGGAGGGGGAAGGATAGCACAAATAAATATCTTTGTTTTATTTCACCTCCTACAATAACCATGTTTTACTTGGGCAAGTTAACCTAAGCCCAGTAAGAAAATTACGATGATTAGCACTCATCTTAGGAGGCCTGATTGATATGCCATGTGAGAAAGTCACAAATGTTATAATCTGATCCTATTATAGTGGCATGTATACAGTGATATGAATATAAGATAGCATCTAGGAACACATACACTAAAACAGTATTCTTAGATCCAAGGAGGAGGATTATGAAGCTTTTTTACTGCTACGTATTTGTATTTTTTGTATTCATTTTATACACATATTATGTGAGCAAGACAATTTTTTTAAAGAATTAGAGGATGTAACTACAAAAAGGCTACAGTTTCACCAAAATCAACAAAAGCCCAGACATATCTGCACAAAATGTTCCATACAATTCCAGGCAGTTGATAGACTCTCTCAAGCTCATTTATGGATCACCCAGGTTTCTGCTCCAGTAGCTACCAGGAGAGTTTAACGGTGGAAAAATTAGTTGACTGCCGAATTCTCCCACATATCCTCTGAGGTTGCAGGGGGCAATCATGGCACTGAAAAATGGCGGGACTCTCATCTGTACCAAGGACTCCGGCCTTGCCCAGGTGAGGTGCAACTTAAACTGTTCCTGTTTATGGGTATCTACCTGTGTAAGGTGTGAGGGGTGAGCTGTTGGCCTTGATACCAAACCGTCTAAGTCATTAACTCTCAAAAAGGGAGGAGGAGATAAGGTTTGGGAGTATGGTTTGTAAACACACCCTCAACCTTATAATGTAAACTTCATGGTGAACGAGAACTGTTTTCATAATAAAAATTTGTCTGGGGGTGGGGGAGGGGTATATGCCAAACAGAACTGAGCTCCAGAAAGGTGAGAGAAGTAGCTGGGAAGGCAGGCAGATTATCCTCCTTTGAGACATGCTTAGGAATTTCAACTTTATCCCAAAGGCAAATGGAGAATTACTTAAAGGCTTCAAGTTGGGAAGAAACACCATTTAAGTCTTTTTAGGATTACTTTGGATGCATGGTGGAGAAGGGATTAAGGGGAACAAGACAGGAAGTTGGCATCTTAGTTAAGAGGCTGTTGCAGTAACTCAGCTCAAGAGATAATGGTTCTTGAGCAATGGGTAACAGCAGTAGGAGGAGGAATGAGTCAGTGTTTTGGAGAAAGAGATATTCTAGAGGTAGAATAACACTTGGACTCCATTCTGGGGTGGGGGAGCCAAAGATGCTCCAGTTAGACTCCCTGGTTTCTGGCTTGGGCAACTGGAAGAGGTACCATATTGAGGTACAGAATGCTGGAAACTCACTGGGCAATGTGGAAGGGATGAAACTAGTAATCTTATATACATACTATTTTTCTTTCCTTGACTCCTGGACTGACAGAAGGCCCAGGAATGGATTCCAACCCACTTCCATGTCTCCTGCCATGTCTTTCTGAGAACAGGGACTGCTCCTGCGTCCCTCTCGCTCTGGCCTGTCCACGCTTCCCTCAGCGGCCGTGAGCCTCTTAGCCTTCCCCTCCCTCTTCCCCATCGGCAGGGTCGGAGCAGACAATACATGCAGGAGAAAGCCACAGTGAAAAAAGTTATCAACAGCCTGAGGGTAGAATTTAATAATGAACAAACGAGACACACATTAATAATTGATATATATCTTTTTATTATGCACAGAATAAGGACTTAAAACTGTGGTTATCAAAACTATACATCTAAGCATGTTCACAAAACAGCTGACACATTGAACAGAGAAAAGAATACAACAGGGGTGCTCAAACTGGCCACAGGAATTTTAAGGGTACTCTTCTTACCCTCATTGATGATGAAAAACAGCAACAAAATCAGGCTCATTCAGGAAAAAAACCAGAAGAGAGAAGTATTGTATTCGGAAACTGATAATAGTCCTTTTTTAGAAAAACATCTGTCAGTTTCATGAACAACCCCAAGATTAAACAAACAGGAAAAACAATCACATACAGGACTCACCCAACAAAATGTGCTCTGTTAACAGAACCAGCAGTACGATCATCATTCAAACCATGAGGTAGTTACAGTACAAAAAGACTGGCACGCGTGTGCGCACCCCACACACACTCACAATCACGCCTGCTAAGGACATGTGCAGGAAATGGGTTTACAATCTTATTACGAGACAAGGAAAAGACCATTTTTTTGTTGTTTAGAAAATGCTATAGAAACAGTTTAGACAGAAGAAATCTCTGGCTTTTTAAAATACAGAGTAACAGCTGGTAAACACCACATGGTGAAAGGCTATAGCTTATTACACAGACAATCTGCCTTGGAGTTTAAAGCATTTCAAACACAGCTTTACCATCAAACAAATAAAACAAAATGGCCTCTGCAAGTTAAGGGTGTAGCCTGCAGAAATAACAAAGGCCTATGCAGATAGATGAGTTCAACTGAAATATAACAATATTTTTAAAGAAACTTACAGAACATGTTATAAAAGTAGAGCTTGTACTTTGCATTAAAACTGTGAAGTATGAAGTAATCAGAAATGCTGCAACTAGAAGCTAGGGAGAAAATATCCTATTTTTTAATATTCTGTTTTAAGAAATATTTCAGGAATACATTCACTCTTCAATATGGGATCAGGTTTCATTAACTTGGATTTCTTGATCTGAATAACACTTCTGACAATGAGATCCAAACAAATAAAAGGTAATTTTTTTCTCTCTTTTAAAAAAATCTTTTGGCTTGCATCTATAAATGTGTAATTTTTAAATTATTTATAAAATCATTGGCAATGTAGCATCTCTCTTAAAAATATACATTTAAATATATTACAGAAGGTTTTAACTCTGCCCATCTAAGAAATGGATCTTTTAATACCTCCTAATAGCTAATTTTCTTTTTAACAAGATGGAAAGGGTTTTTAAAAAAGCAAAGGACTGATCAAAAGAATTCACAGTAGCTGAAATTAAACATTTCTTATGGAGTAACTTAAATTTATCTAAAACACTTAAATATATCTTTATACACAAATTTTTGTAGTAAAATATAGCTATAAGTGACTTAAAGACTCTAGTCTTCTTTGAAGACATCTTTAAACTTTTTTATACATAGAATATGCTAAAACAATACATTCTGCTGAAGGTTAGGCAAAGCGCATAATTTTTAAACACAGGTAGCGTAATCTATGTCCCCCATTCTGATACCCTTACATTAAAAAAAAATTAACTAAAGGAAAAAAATTTCTAATCTCATGTCTTCTTTATTCATATGTGGATATCTGAAAAATTTTCAATATATCGATGTGGATAGACTGAAAATCTCAGCCCTACAGTAATCTTTTTTGGTTAAAATTATCCCCATTAAATGTCTACATCTGTCAAATCAATCAGACTGGGAAATAATGATTGTCATTCTCCCCCTGTTTGCTGTGTAGACACTACCTTAAGGTTTTGAGTTTCATCAATATTTCCTACTTGAGGTTCCATTCACAGAGAACCAGGCACAACTTCCTTATTTTAAGGAGAGTGAGATTTGCTTATGAATATTTTGGAGCAGAATCTAATTTGTTCTACTTATGAAATTCTAAGTAATTTGGGGGGAATTTTGGGAAAAGAAAACTAAATAAATTACAATGAAGCTATCTTTAGCAATAAATGATTTGGCATGGAAGTTTCCCTCACATTCTTTTTTAACAAAGCGGTATCATTGAGCTTATTTTAGCTGCAAAGTGGCATCATATTATTCCATTTAATGAAATTCACCTCAACTCTTTTTTGAGTTTGGGATATATTTAAGGCAAGAGAACTAAAGCGATCCAAATGAGTGCCCTTTTCCATAGCTCAGCACTGTCTTGGCAGAACTGGTGACACTATTCAGATAACCAACCGGAATCCAACATAACCTGCCACGCATTTGTGTCTCACAAGAGTTTGGTTTTTACAAAAGGGTCTATTTTTAAAAATATTGACATGTTTTGAGTAGAAACATTCACCTTACCAAATATACTTAAGAATAAGTTGCAACTCTGAAAACAGGACATTTTCAAAAGGGGAATGAATTTTCTCTTCAACTGAGAAAACGAATGTGCCAGATGACATATTATATATTTGTACTTACACATACAAATATATTACTGTGCAAATTCCTCCTTGACAACAGAATTTTGCCTCAATTTATACATTAATTTATCAGAACAAAATGTCAGAAATAGGCACAAACCTGTGGTTCCAGATTTTGGCCATTTTCAATTTCTATATGCCTATAAGAAATATAAAATTTGCATGAAGACATTTTTGCAGTCTGTGTGTGGGAGTATGGGAATAAACAGGAAGCTGACAAGGTAATCAGCATTGGTTTTGGCCCAGGGCACAAGAAAGGAATGTTGCCTTGATGCAGTCCCCGAGGGCAGCACCCATGGAGACGAGTCAGCCCCGCAGGGTGTGGCAGCAAGATCAGAAGTGTGCATCCCACGAAGGTGCGTGTTAGACATGGAGGAACGCTGACAAAGCCTTGAAGCGTTTGTTTTACACCTTGGTTCAGTTATAAAAGAATCTTTGGCCACGTCTCCTCACTGGTTCGTTCTACTATCTGGCTATTATCCTTTTACAAACTCCTTGAGTCTGGGTAAAACTCAGGGCCCCAAATTATGGATGTTCTCAACTGGACAAAGCAGCATTTTAAAAACTGGCACGTGTTTCACATTGAAAACCCCAGGCCTGTGAGGGCTGGTGGAGAAGGCCACCCCCTTAGCTTTCTCACATGGATTCTGCGTTAGCCCTGGGTGGGGGGTGAATACAACGGGTGATCTTTATACTGAAATCCACTCTTTCTTTACAAGGGAACCGAAATCCAGCCTTTGGAGTTGGAGGCTCTGCCGGCAGGCCCCGCCCTTGGCAGCGGCCGGCAGGGCTAGGCCGTGCTGCTGCTGGAGCAGGGCGTGCTCTGGGTGCTGCCAATGCTGTGGGCCGCGCTGCTGTTTTCTGAGGCGGGCGGGGACGTGGGGACTTGCTGCCTTCCTGCTGTCTCCCCTGCAGTTAAGAACGAGAAGGAGGGGCAAAGAAAGACTCCTGTTACATATGTGCGTTCCCCAAAAGAACATTTCTCCTGCCTTTGCCATTTTGTCTGATGTTCTTCTCAACCACAGGCAGAAGCAGCTAGACCAGGTCCTGGATGGCTGGAAGGTCTTATACTATAAGGTTTTTCTGTAGCTGTTTTGTTTTTAAAATATTCCGCATGGGAAAATGAGAACGGCTTTCTAGTTGACTGACAGGCACTTAGAGTGGCTAAGACCCCTGACAGTTGATGACAAAGTCCCTGGATTTCAAGGCCTACCACATTTGAAGAAACCACCATCTGGACTGTGAGAGCCAACTGACCAGCACCTGGATTCAGAAAACACTGCCCATCTTCTCTCATGAAGACACTGTAGGCTTTGGAGCATGAGCCTTTCCAATGTAATAAGAGAGAACCTTGGCAGTTTGGGGCCTTTTTCTGAACACACTTGTTAAAAACTGGGGTGAAGTCTAGCTTTTTGTGCTAGCTACAGCAGAGAGAGCTTTGTGTGCCAAGCGAATAACCTACCTGAGAAATGGGGGTGGGAGGAGGCTACCATCAGAAAAACCTTCTGGGGAAGGGGTTTGGCTGTTTGCACACGGGGACTGCAGTTGCCAGCAAACAGCCCCGCTTCCACGCCGAGGTTCGCTGTGCGGTGCGGCGTGAGTATCTCCTAACACTTTAAGCATCCCGCTTTTCATTACACACCCCACTGCATTTTACCAAACCCATCCTTCGTGCCAAATGCGCAGTGCTTCGGAGAGGGAGGAAACCTCGGGTCGCACACATGGTTTGCATTTAACAGTTCAAAAAGCCCTAGAGTTAGTCTTCTCTTTAGCAAAACTGGCCTCAGTGCAACCCTCAAAAAATGGCTCTAGGTAGGGAAAAGTGATCAGGGCTCTCCGATGCAAAGCATTTCATTTTCTGCATTTTCTTTGAAAAGTCAGAGCATAAACTCCATAAACTTCTTATAAGCAGTCTCCCCCCTCCAATGTGGGAAGCCCCAGAGGGCCAGGTCTGTTTATGAACAGCCTCCTCTTTCCTGTCATGCTGAAATACACATCTATCAGCCTGAGATAAGCAACCTCCCGGCTGCTTCATTAAAACAAAACACTGGAGCAAAGGCTCTGCCTCCAAGTACAGGAACTCACCCCGTTACTAACAGTCCCTTTCTGGGGCCCCTCAACAGCCTCTGCCAAAAAAACAGTTCTGCAAAATGTAGAACTGGCTCATGCCCCCGGGTCTGGTTACGGCTCTCCCTGTCACCCATTTCATGAACCACACAGCTATGCACACTTTGCATCAACCTTGGAGCATTTATATGCCTGTTGTATATTTGGCCCTTGTTGTATTTCCTCTAATTATCTTTTCTTCTGGGTTCGGTGGGAAGGAAAGGGGGCAGGGGTCAATATTCCTGAGAAGCAGAGAAATACTGTATTTTTACTCTTTCCTTTTGGAAATCTATTATTTTGGACCCTCCCTTCATGTGTGTATGTTATTAAGAATAGAGAATTTGCCTCAATGTCAGTAACTTTCTGACAACAATTTGCTTTCCCCATAGTGGGCACTTTATTTCTAGAAGGCAATCAAATCTCTTAACTATTCTGATGTAAAAAACAAACAAGGAAACAAACAAAAAAACCCAAACAAAACAAAAAACACCTCCAGAGACCTGAACAACTCTAGATGTACTTTAAGAATTCGGTCCCCTTACAACCCACACACTGATACACACCCAGCTGGGTCCTTGTGCTGTCGATTAGAAAGACTGATGTGGCTATACATGGCCAACATTTAAGAAACATCTTTTCCCATTTAAATAAAGGATACATCAGAAAAGCAGGCGGTAACTCAATTCACTCTCCCTTTTTTGGCTGACCTGGGCTTCATGTGCTCAGCGTGACAGCACCTAAAGCAAGATGGCCTTGTCTCATCGAGCGACAGTGAACAAGTTCGTCTTCTCCAGAATCTGACACGTGTTTGATTGTTCACATTCAGGAAAACTGCCCAGTACTCTGCCCTGCCCAGGAAGTCTGAATATTTGCTTTCCGATGTCTATTTGCCAAATATAATTTGTTGCCATGTCAGTTTATTTCAATCAGTGCCCATTAAAAAGGCCTTTCAACTTCCTGAGTTTTGGAAACTCTTGCCCTGGTAATACAAAACACTGTTCAAAATAAAACCCCAAACAAAACAAAGCAAAGAAGCCCCACTACACTCTAGACTGCAGGATGCATTTCACCAACGTGGACGAGTCAAGTTAACCTAATACTCTATTGACTTTGCTCCAATAATGTGCCAAGAGAATCTGCTGGGAAATACTGAAAATCTTCTCTTTAGACTATGCCTTCTACCTCTGTGACTATTTTCACATGTAAGACACAAGATTTCTTGATATAATGAAATTTTTAAAAACTTTTACCTTTTGACAAAATTGTCAGATAGAAGTGACACTATTGAAAAATTCACCATGAGGGAGAAAGTTTAATGTGAAGATGCTTCTGCTTAAAGGGCCAACAGTCCCCTGGGTTTTCTGAGATGGGTCCTTCAGCTTTCTGCTCTCCATCGCAGTGACCTCTGATTTCTTGGAGCATCAGCTTTCTCTGAAATATCCCTTCAGTGACAAGGAGAACCAGGCTACGTCTGCAGGAGATGGGCATGGAAGACCTCCTGGCTAAGCAGAGAAGGCCCAGTCAACAAATGTAAGAAGTTCAAGGAAGGCTCCTTGCTCATAACTATCAAACTTGGCCATCAGAGGAAATGCGTTCAGCCTTCATGCTCTGCTCCTAAAATCTCAAACCACATTGAGTGAAGGAGTTGGGGAGGAGGGAGAGTGAGCAGGCAAAGAGGCATTTGGTGCCTGGAGTACTCTGGAGCAGGAGGGTATGTGGAGGATAATTTCACCCATCTCCTATATGAGCTGTAGCTGAGCCTAGATTTTGCCAGAAATGCTATTAAGAAACAGAAAAACAAAGCCAGGTGTGGTTGCCTATAGTCCCAGCCACTGGGGAGGCTGAGGCTGCAGTGAGCTACTGTCACAACTGTGAATAGCCACAGCACTCCAGGCTGGGCAACATAGTGAGACCCTGCCTTGAAAAAAGAAAAAAATAAAAATAAACATAAAAAAACATTTCTTAAGGGAGACTCTCTTTCATTTCTTTAGGTTAGCGTAGAGTTGTCCAGATCTGATTTTCTGCCACCTCTTTGGCATCTACTTTACAATTGGATTCTTATCTCTAAGTCTTTCACCATGGCAGGTCCTGGGGAAAAGACTGTCTAAGGCAGATGTAAATAACATGGAAAGGCTTTAAACAGAAGAGTTTAAAGGAAAGGTGAGAGGAATCTTGATTATTTAGCCCAAAGGAGACTGTTTGCAAAACTGCCCTTGAGGATTACTACGGAGAGGGGCAGACAGCTGTTCTCTATCTCCCTGGAGGGCGGAACATGAGGAAATTAGTTTAAATGGTAGGAATAGGGATTTAGGTCCATAGAAAAGAACTTGCTGATTATGAGGATTGGTTAGTTACAGAGAGAATTTATGGAATTTCTTCCTCAGGAGATATTTAAGCATGGGATTGAAAACCATATGCCTGGGGGTGATTTAGATTTAATAATCTTTGATGCTGGAAAGAAAACAAAGATATTTTCCTCAGGCCCATGTGTTATTTGTGATTTTGTACCAATCAATATCTTGGTTTATTGTAATTAATTCACATAGTCACTCCTTAAGGAGCGTGAACTCGACTACCTTTAGTTTAGAAAAGGCTTCGATTCCTTTTTTCAAAAGTCATTCGTCTCCACTTTCCAAGCTAAAGGATCTTCCTTTTGCAAGCAAAACTTTCCAGGGTTAGATGTTGTTATAAGTTATGGGGAAAAGGAACAATGTTCCAAGGCATGACTCTTTCAAAATATCCCACCTACGACTTTCTTTCTATATTCCCACAGTACGGCCAACCTGCTTGCACCTGCACTTTGGTTTTCTGCAGATATCTTACTGCTTTGTGGTCCCTGAACAGCATGCACTCAAAGTCTGATAATAATTAAGAAGGGGAGGGGGAGGGAAAGAGAAGCCAGGGTAGGGGAGGAAAGCCATCGTCCACATATATCTTTACAACCCCTAGGTGTGGACTGTAGTTAAGAAATTGGACTGGAAGCTCTAGTTTGTTCAACTACTAGTCTTATTACCCGAGTAGGTACATCACCGCATTTCCTTCTAGTAAACAGAGACGATCCCTACTTCACAGGATTATTAAGGGTGAGAGTGCCTAGAATAAGAAATGCACATGGAAAGCTTTTTGAACTCCAAACTCCTACAAAAAGGTAAGATATTTAAGGCTGCTCTGATGCGTAAGTAGGACCAAAAATTTATCTTTCACACAGCAAAATAAAATGTGTTCCTGTTTCAGCAAAATAAAATGCTGAGGTTTTGAATGAGGCGTGTCTGTCCCAATCCCTCAGGCTTCTACTCAGCAATCCTCAACGGAACACACCAGGTGTTCTTAAAGCAGAAGTCAAGCACCTACCCAAAAGTCCACCTGAGTCAGATAACAGCTTTTAATTAGGAGCATCTCTGGAGGCTCCAGTGTTTTTAGAGGTCTGAGGTTTCTCCAAGTTCCCAAGCCTAGCCCAGGTGAAAAGAGAAACAGACAGAAGATAGGCTAAGGCGTGGTAATATAGGACGCAAGACACCCAGTCCCAAGAATAAGAAAGACGCAGCTGGAATAGATGGGAACCCCGGTGTGACTCTAAAGGCGGCAGGATCCACTCTGCCTCAAA
>RJWJ010034730.1:0-17077 GCA_004363605.1 Indri indri | reverse complement strand
CTCACGCCTGTAATCCTAGCACTCTGGGAGGCCGAGGCGGGCGGATCGTCCTGAGCTCAGGAGTTCAAGACCAGCCTGAGCAAGAGCGAGACCCCGTCTCTACCAAAAATAGAAAGAAATTAATTGGACAGCTAAAAATATATATAGAAAAAATTAGCCGGGCATGGTGGCGCATGCCTGTAGTCCCAGCTACTCGGGAAGCTGAGACAGTGGGATTGCTCGAGCCCGGGAGTTTGAGGTTGCTGTGAGCTAGGCTGATGCCACGGCACTTGCCCCAGGCAAGAGAGGGAGACTCTGTCTCAAAAAAAAAAAAAAAAAAAAAGACCACGTAGAAAAATAAAAGGAAAACGCAATACCTGAGGCTCTAAGGGGAGGCACTGTCAAAGGCTGTTAAGAGAGAGCCCTTCCATCCTCCCCAAGAGTTCTGGATAAGACTTTAAAAGGATAGAGAAGAGGCACTTAGAAAGACAAAGAATAACAAACCAAAGTCCCCATGGCATGATCTGGAGATGAACTATTAATATTTCACCTCATTATATTTCAGGTCCTTACTGGTGGCAAACTATGTTTTTCATAAATGCTACTAATAAAACTGTCCAAAAACAAAAGATGTGAAGAAGGTAGGTTAAAGACATTTAGGTTAGACACTAACCATTGTTCAGCAACCCCTTTCAATTTGGGCTGAAGCTCAGTATCCCACTGGGATCATTCTGTCAACATTTATTGAGTGGTTATTCTGTGCCAAGCACCAGTCAGAATGCAAGTACACAGAGAAGACTCAGTCCTTGCCTTCAAGTCTACAGGGCAAACAGGTAAGAAAATCAATATTTACAACCACAGGATAAATATCTGAGGGGCAGAATCAATACTATAATAGAAGAGCACATAAAAAACAAGGGGCCTTCCCAAAGGACATTTATCCTTTTGCCATAACACAGATGGAAGAACCTGAAAACTCATTATTTTGTATACTCATACATAGAAACCACCCCAAAAGAATAAACAACTAGTAAATGCCTTAATAGATAGTAGCTACTGAGGTTATGCTACAAAAAGGGTAGAGGGAATGACAGGAAAAATATTATCACTCATTTTATATAAAAGAGTATTTTAATTCTTATCTTTAGAAACTACAAAGACTACACATGATTTAGAATTGAGACTGTACCAAACAATGGCCAAAGAAGAATCGTCCAAGCTACGCCTTCTCTTTTGTCTGGTCACTCAGAAATATAATGTTATCTGTAAAGAAGCCAGAGTGTAAATATTATTTTCAGAACTCTTTCTCCATCTCATTTAATAACTCCACTATAATACATACATACTTTAGTGCTGCTCACTAAAAGGATTTTAGACAACTTTTCAAAATATTAAATAACTCTTGCTATGTTCATGAGAGGTATATGCAGTAGGCATAAATGGAGCTAAAAGTTGGGCTTTGGCTGTTTGTCCAACAATTCAGACCTTGTTAGAAGAGATGAAATATTTTTCATCTTCCCTATCAAAAAGATAAAGTCTTCTGAGAAGTAACTTCCTACATAAGAACTGGTCAAAAATTGTATGCTTGCAATGCTCAGACAGATGCCATAAAACCAGCAGTACACCCGCATATAGAAAAAGATCAAGGCATATCATTCCACATGCTGGAGTTACGGAGCAAAGGACAGGGGTCCACATGTGGCCTTGTTAGCTATGACAGATTTATTTATGTTTTTAAGTAAGTTTAAAAACTCATATAGAAGACACTTTATTTTTAAATCATAAATAGCTTTAATATACTCATTCTTACGGAAATTTTTTATTAATAAATACTATAGAGTAAGCATTTTTATTCAAAAACATCAGACATTGCTCTTAAAATGCTGTTCCAGAGGGAGTTAGCTATGGATAAGCAAAGGAAGAGAAGTAGTAAAGTCGTCCTGCAGTACCCATGGGGGATTGGTTCCAGGATTTCCATGGCTACCAAAATCCACAGATGCTCAAGTCTCTGGTATAAAATGGTGTACTAGTCGCATATAACCTACACACATCCTCACATAGATTTTAAAACATCTCTAGATTACTAATACCTAATACAATATAAATGCTATTAAATACTTCTAATACTATATTGTTTTATTGGTATTATTCTTTATTGCTGTACTGTTATTTTTATTGCTTTCTTTTTTTCAAATATATTCAATCTGTGGTTGGTTGAATCCAAGGATACAGAACCCACAGACACAGAGGAACGACTGTATTTCCTATATAATTCCAAAACATATAGATTTTTTTAACTATAAAATTACCCACAAAGGACTTCTTATTTGTTCATAACTATAGTCTTCCAAAATGAAGTGTTTTGGTATAGAATGGTTACTTCAGAAGAGACTATTAGAACTGACATCACTATGGAAAAAGCCAAGAGTGCCATCCACTGGTGGTTATTTTTAAGTTACAGATATAATCCCTAGGAGAAAAAAATATGAGCTATAAAATAAATCAACCAAATTAAACTCTATTTTCTTCAATTCAAATGTCACTGAAGATCTATTCGGTTTTACTGTCAATCATAAACCTATAGTTAACTGACCATGTTAGTGAAAACTGGTGACAAGAAAAAAGCAAAATGGTAGATAATCTAAAATGCTTCTGTTCAGCTTGGTTCGTAACAACTCAACAATCTGAACAATCTGACGTTTGCCCAAACACAAATGAGGGTAGGAAAATATCTACATTAGTTTTCAAGGTTAATATACTTGCAAAGAAACTTATCAGTAAGAAAATATATGATTATTTATAACAAATTATAATTTATCAATATGGTCTAGTGATTAAGATATGAACTCTGCGGCAAAGGGAAAAGGAAGATAAAGGAAAATCTGTCAATTAAAAGAGACAGATATACAGATATACATAAACCATGTAATGTAAGGACGTTCATGAAGTAATCAAGGAAATTTGAACGCTCATATTTAGTAAAAAAAACAATTACCAATAATTTCCTAATATTAGGTATGATAACAGCATGGTAGTTATGTTTTTAAAAAGACACCTTCATCTTTCGGAGATAACTACTGAAATTTAAGAATGAAATGATGGAGGTAAAGTGTCTGGAAACAGAGATGAAATAATACTGGTCATCAGCTGATAACGGAGGAGGCTAAATCGTGGGGGTTCATTTTACCATTATCTCTACTTTTATATAAGTTTGACATTTTCCATAATAAAAAATTTTTAGATGATATTATCTAATTTTAACACAACTCAGAAGTTCATAAACATTGAGACATTAATAAAATTTCTTTCATTCCCATCTACTTATTTATAAAAACAAGGTTTCTTAGTGTTTATATCCATAAAAACAAACAAAAGAACACAACTGATGTTTAACAATGTCGAATTTTTGCAATTTATCTAAGAAATGAAAAAAGCACCATCTAATTAAAAGATATATGTCCGGGCCAGGCGTGGTGGCTCACGCCTGTAATCCTAGCACTCTGGGAGGCCGAGGCGGGAGGATCGCTCAAGGTCAGGAGTTCAAGACCAGCCTGAGCAAGAGTGAGTAAAAATAGAAAGAAATTAGCTGGACAACTAAAAATGTATAGAAAAAATTAGCCAGGCATGGTGGCACATGCCTATAGTCCCAGCTACTCAGGAGGCTGAGGCAGAAAGATTGCTTGAGCCCAGGAGTCTGAGGTTGCTGTGAGCTAACCTGACACCACGGCACTCTAGCCTGGGCAACAGAGCAAGACTCTGTTTCAAAAAAAAAAAAAAAGATATATGTCTAATAATATATGTCTAATAATATTTTAGTTTTTATATTTATACATTAAAACTGTTTGGGTCAATTAAGTATTAAAAACAACTTTAACGATAACCCAATAAGAAGAATTTGTCACAGAATTTAAATATCTAAAAATTTCTTTTATTTATATATTTTTGTTACAGATAAATAAGATGAATAATAAAAGATTCTCAACTTACAATATGTTATTATATTAAGATACATTTCTGAGGAGAAAATGGAAATGGTAAAACAAGTTCAAAGAAAAAAGAATACTGTAAAATTTTCAAATGTTGAAGAGCTTGTTCATGTATTTTTTTGTATGATGGTGGGTACCAGATTTCTATGGTATTTAGACTCCATTAATATGTTTAAGAGTGACATAATTTTATATTGATATAAATTTCTTAATGTCAACTTAAAGATATCCAAAGGGGTATATTATTTTCAAAGTTCTTGTAGAATTTTCAAAAGTTTAAAAACTCTTCCCTAGGGGATATCTTCTTAATCTTCTTTAAGCTTTATGTGTCCATCTTTTCTATGTTGTATTCTATTTTAGAGAACATTAAAAATTTTCAACTTTCAAATAGAAGTTTTACCATACGGAGCACCAAAGAGGTTCTGAATAAATCTTCAAATTTCTGAGGCCACTCCCATTAATGTAACCTTAATGTGAGTGCTTCTCCCTGTTTAGGCCATGTCCTTCAAAAGACACTAGATTTAAATTTTTCTAATTCTCGACAGTAAGTACTAGCATGGACAATTCAATTTTATACCCTACTCAAAAGTTACCTGTGATCTAAAACTGTAAGTATTATTTTTAATTTTCTAAAGGAATAAATAAACATAGAAACTCTTGGCAAGCAGAAAAACTAGAGTCACAGAATTCTTCTAGTGAATTGCCTTCATTCTCATAGCATCTGTACTCACAGCCCTCGTTAAGGTTATTTACAACATAGCCAACCTTTTAAAAGAGGGGGGAAAAAAAGAATAGCTATAATATTATCACAAGCTTCTTACCAGCTATGATCGTTGTTGCTTGCCGCCTCACATTATTTTTATCCATGTATTCACCGTAGTCTACTTTCCCTTCCACATAAATTCGAGACCTGATATAAATAAAATTAACATTTTTCAGTCAAGATTCTAATATGCTTTACAAGAAAGTCAGGTCAGAGGTGGTAATGAGTATACACCTCTGGATATAATATGGATAAAAGGATCAAAGATATAATCATATATAACCTCATTTTTCCTACCACTTCTCAAAGTTCAGAATTAGGAGTACTAAAACAGAATGTACAAACAAACTCAAGTTTGTTTTACCTCCAAGTAAAAAGGACAATGTTTTCATCCTTCAGCCATTTATCTAATGGAAGTTAAAAAAAAAAAAAAACAACTGTTCAAAGAACAACTCAGTGGCATCCTTTAAATCTCGAAGAGTGACTTCCAATGTGTCATTTTCTTTGACCTTAGATTTTGGAGTCCCTAACAAATTCAATTTTCACTTATTCATCAATTCCTTTCTATAGTTAGGTTTATGACCTTATTCGCAAAGGACTTAGATTATTAGAATTCAAAACAGAGGTTTTCAGCTCAGTGTATCAGAGTTAATTACTAAGATAATTTCTATACCATCTAGAACTAGACAACCATACGATGATTTTAAAGGGTACAAAATGACCATAATGGCACCAGTTTTCAGAGTCCACCACCACCAAAAAAGAAGACAAAACTAGTGAAATGATCAGGTGCCAAAGAAAACACACAAACACACACACAAATAGATTCGTCCATCAGTAGGTGAAACTGCAAGTAGACACTTTGCTTGAAATAGTCTGTATGTATTTGTGTGTATTTATGCACATATTCATACATACATACCTAAAGGGCAATGGAGATACATACAAAGAAAAGTTTCACAGTTATTGAAAATAGAAATTTTAGTCACTCTGTTGAAATGATTTTTCAAGAAATGTTTTGACTATTTCTACAAAACAAGTAAATTTCTAAACATATTAACACAACTGCTGTTAAACACACCCTCTGTCCTACAAGTTTGGAAAAGACATTTTTTATACGTACTCAATCCAATATTCTAAAAGGGAACTATTAAGCCTATAGAAAATTACCAAATATAAAATAACTGCTGTGAATATTACCACAATAACTCAATGTGTCAGGATTCAGACATTCCAGATCCTCCACTAAGGACATCATGTGGATGCCAAGAGACAAGACACCACTCTCAGAATCCCTGGCCACGGAGGCAAGGTAACTCCTAAAAACTTGTGTTCCACTTACCCAAATGGCACTTAATACACTCTGCCTTCTCTCCTGCTTCATCTACTTCTATTATGTACATGCCCTAAATTGAAAGTTCTTAGGAGGCTAAAACCATGTTTACATTCACAGGCTAAAACCTGTGAATAGTCACACACATAGCAACATGCCATGCACAGTATCAAGGACTTAATAAACAGCTCAGGGAAAAAGGAGAAGTTACATGTTTTTGCCATGAGAACACTTGCTACCAGTTCTTTAAAACCGCGGCCCCCAAACCCTGGGCTATGGACAGGTACCAGTCTGGGGCCTGTTAGGAACCAGGCCGCACAACAGGAGGTAAGCTGCTGGCAAGCTTCATCTATATTTACAGCCGCTCCCCACTGCTTGCATCAGCACTGAGCTCCACCTCCTGTCAGATCAGCAGCAGCATTAGATCCTCATAGGAGCAAGAACCCTACCGTAAACTGCACACGCAAGGGATCTAGGTTTCGCACTCCTTATGAGAATCTAATGCCTGATGATCTGAGGTGCAGCTGAGACAGTGAATACCACTCCCCACCCCCGCTACACACACCCCTATCCCCCATCAGTGGAAAAATTGTCTTCCATGAAACCAGTCTCTGGTGCCAAAAAGGTTGAGGACCGCAGCTTTAAAACACTGAATCAGTAAGATCCTTCCTTCTGCGACTTACCCCTTTTTCACATACTGATATGCCACGTCTCGGAGGCCTGGCCGGAATACTGATATTCTGTGCCATGTTGTCTTTTGACTGACATCACCTAAATAACAGGAATAGGAAACATGGTTACAAATGCCAGCAGACAAAACAAATGCTAACAGACAACACGCCCAGCAAAACCAGTGTCACACTTTCTAACGACAGAACAGAATTAAAGTACTAAAGCTACTAAAGCTACTAAAAGTAGCTTATCTCTAATTCAATAATTGCCAATAAATAATGTCTGTTTATTGCTGATAAAATTAAAACTCCAATCTTTTCCACTCACCCATTTGGTATTCTTCACCGTCCCCTGATCGCCACATCTCATTTGTTGCTAGAGAAAATATCGTGACTGGATTTTTCCCTTCCACCTGTCTCATGACAGGGTCCTGACCCACTCGCCCAAGTAACTGTACACGATTCAGGGCTGAAATGCAATGTAGAGATAAAATTAGATTAGGAACCTGCTATGGACTGAATATTTGTACCCCCTCCAAGTCTTATGTTGAAGCCCTAACTCTCAGTGTGCTGGTATTTGGGCCAGGGGAGGGTGGGGAGGCCATTTAGAGATAATTAGGCTTAAATGAGGTCATGAGGGTGAGGTCCCCCTGATGGGGTTCGTTTTATTATAAGAAGAGGAGACCAGAGCTTCTCTCTCTTTGCCATGTGAAGATACAGTAAGAAGACCACCATCTACAAGCCAGGAAGAGAGCCCTCACCAAGAGCCCTATCATGATGGCACCCTGATCTTGGGCTTCCAGCCTCCGGAGCTGTGAGAAATAAATGATGATATTTTGTTACAGCAGCCTGAATTGACCATTGAAGAAATCTACACCTGAGATTGAGAGAAATGTCCAGAAGATGAACAGCTATAAATACTACTTCAACTTCAATCTCTGTATTAAGCAAAACCCAAGTTCTACAAGGTCAGAAAATACATTAAAGGGGTGAATAAAAGGAGAGTGGGGGGAAAAAAGAGGGAGAAAATAGTCATACAGAAAGCAACCCCACAAAACCAACTTTAAACTCTTTATCTTTAATTATTCTTCAGAATGTCTTTTTTAAATGCATGTGGAACTAAAAGAACAAATCTGAGATCTGAAAATCTTTATAAATACAACAGAATACTACAGTATCTTTCATAACCTCAGCCTAATAGAACATAACTCTGGAGGACTGAGATAACCAAACATAACTCAAGGAAATTTTTACAGGTGGACAGCGATGACAAAATTGAGCAGTATCTGGCTGATAAGAGCCCAATACATACTAGGCACCTGTAGCCCAATGGAACAAAGCCAAGATCTTAGGAGCAAACACAAGCCAAAGACAGGATGATAATATGGTTAACCCAAACAACGTACCTCTTCTACAGCATATTTGAGAATATTAGCACATTACTATAAATAACATATTAAACTTGAAAATTAGCTACTTACATCTTTCAAGAACCAAATTGCTAGCTATTTCAGACTCATGTCTTACAAACTGATGAAGTACCTAAAGGGGAACAAAAGAATAACATGGCTTTAATTTGTTAAAAGCAAATGCAAGCAGAAAACCTGCTCATATTCACTCACCATTTAGTTAGTAGTTCCTGTAAGTTCCAGAAGAGAAGAGAAGCTCTTCCCATATTTTCCCAACACACAGTGCCAGAAGAAACAAGCAAACACTTTAAGAGCAGGTGACTGTAGGGGCCCAAAGGTACTAGAAAGTATGCCCAAGCCTTAATTTATAGTCCTCTCCTGTTTCTTTTGTGGCAATCCTCCCAATTATGGCACTTCTGTTTGCACACAAAAGGTAAAATCAAAACAGTACCACTTTCACAATAGAGTATGACAGTGATTATAAATCCAACCTGTACCTAAGGGTTGCTGTGAAACATTTTAAAAATCCAGCTTTCATTAGCAGGAGACACAGAAAGAAGCAAAAAATGCTATATAGATTCAATAGACTAGACCAACTGACCTTTATTTTTTTTTTAAATATAAACGACTGGTATATTATTTCTATATTTTGGTTATAATAGGCTTTAAAAATTAAGAAATTTAGATTTATCTGAGTATAGATTTAGTCCATCATTAGACCAAAGGAGAGTAGAAAGAGATCAAAGCTTTATAAGTAATGTGTCAATAAGCAGATTCATTAATTACATAAAAAACAATGATCTAACAATTGTTAGGATGTGTGGAATAAATGCAATGTCATTACTTAAGTCTCACTCTCAGGCATAAAAGATAGTTTAGAGAATAAAAAATAGGTTAAATTCCAACGAAATAATACATTCCTTCCATTAACGACGTGAATGTCTTTCTGACATAGCAAGAGGAACACATTCCAAAGTCAGACTCTCTGTGGATAAAACTCGTAGTCTATGAAACTGCTTTCCTCTGGTTGCTCCTGGAGAATTCATTAGGAATTAGGAGATGCCTCAAATATGACTAAAGTGTTTCACTTAAAAATGAACAAAAAATGATGATGAAGAATATCCACTTCACAAGGCTATTGCAAAAATTAAACTTCTATAGTGAGCTTAGTCCAATGTAGAGTTCTATAAATATTTGATGAGAAATTTCATCTTTCAATAGATTAAAAAAAAGTCTAAGATAAATTCGGTTCTTTGAATAAGTACAAAGATACAGCGAGCCAAGTCAAAGTCACATAGTCATCAGGAAAGGGTAGTCACTGCCACACAATAGCAGCACTTAGTAACAGTCATCACTACTGAATACCAGCTAAGTGATTTATCTAGTATTAATTAATCCAAAAACTAAATCTATAAATTATGTCATTCCCACTTTAGAGCCAAGGAAACTAAGCCTCAAAGAATTAAGTGACTTGCCCAAGACCTGCAGAAAATAAGTGGCAAATCATTGTAAGAACCCAGGGTCCTCTGACACTAAGACTACTGCTTTTCCCACTGCCCTCCACTTCCTCCTTAAAGAGATTCTGTTCGAGGGCTACAATAAAGATAGGAGTATATATCACTGAATTCAGGGCTCAGAGAGCTAACCATTCTATCAGAGAAATATTTTTCAAGTGGCAGTATTGTTAATATAAAAAGCAGAACTCCACCAACCGAATAAACACCATTTCCCAAGGGTACTGTTGGCTATATAGTCCCACCACTAAATTTTGTGGCAGAGGGTGGATAAGAAAATAAAGATGTGAGTTACAACATACTACACAATCAAACTGCTAACTAGTACCTGTGTCATGATCCTAGAAATGTACTAGTTTGAGTGCTCAGACAAGCCAGAGCTCATTTATCTTACATAATAACAAAATGTCTCATTTTGGGCACACAAAAATCAATACCTACTGGAGAAGAAATAGGGAAAGGATTATTTAACTTGGATAATTTTTAAAATTAAACTTTAACTTTTTTATATTTGGTTTTAAAGACATTATCATACTATAATATTTAAGTATTGCTAAGACAGTAGTAACTTTCATGTTCCACATTTCAATGCATAAAAAAGGTTAAAGGTATATACATATAGGTTAAAGTGGAGATCCAAGAATACATAATAAATTTAATTCAACAATAAGGTGAAAGAGGTGATAACGGATTTCACAGAGGAACTGACACTTCTTAGTCTTAACAGGAGGATGGGGCATAGGAGAGATGTGTTATAAAGAAGAATCTTTAGGGCTTAGTGCCCAAATGTGGTGAGGAAAAACGGTAATCTAGGTGGGCTTAAGGCTGGCTAGAGTAACTAGATGGATGAGGAGCCAGACTGACCGGAATTGGAATTTTAAACAGTGAATTTCGGTGATGCTGAGACTTGAGCTGCTCTCCTCAGCATGGAGAGATGGGGGGAGAGGAGCATTCAGTAACAGGTGGTAGATGATCAGGAAAGGAACCACATGCCTTACAGAAAAATGCTGGAACAATGATTCTTATAGTCCTTAGATCACTAAAGACTTTCAATGCTCTCTAACAGATCTAAATACAAATAACATTATTTCTATTACATATGTGAATAAATGTAAAAATTTTTTCGTTTTAGTGACATTATTTACATAGGCAAAATCTGTCCCTAATCCTCCATATCAAGTGAGTACACAAAGGTGGGTAGGTGAACTCTAAAGTCTTTTGCTGCTGCAGTCAAAAGCCTAAAGAAATCAGATCACTATGGCTGATAATATATCCAGGCATTAACATAGAAAAGTGACTACCTGCAATACAGGCCTTCGAAACATGGCTTCTGTTTTCTTTTCTTACTCTAATCTTTATACTCTTCCTGAAGAAAAAAATAAAGAAATATTACATCTTATAGCAAGAGCACAAGTTCAGCAGTCCTAAATTCCTAACTGCATTCATGGCTTTTATGCACTCCAATTTGCGACCACAACATATCAACGTCCTTGCACATTTGACGAGGATTCCCCCCGACATAGTAAAGACTCATTAAATATTAGAGTCATCAAGAAACTTAAACCTGAAACCTGTTGCTGCGAAAATTATTGCCTCCATCCCCGTTAACAAAGACCAAGGGATGCTGGAGACTCCCAAGCTCCCCAGCCCCACTGCCGGGAAAGGCGGGCGTCCTTACTCAAAGGTGGCGCTCCCACCCAAGCACGTAGCGGAACTGGAAGGAAACCGCGCAGTCCTCTGCACGAGTGACAAAGTAAGGACAAAACACCTACACAGCACCACGTACCGACCCACGCAGGCGCACAAACACGACTAGAGCCTTCCCTTCCTTCCTCTCCAGACGCTCTAGCCCCGACAGGCCACCGCCAGGGGATCACTTCCGGCGCACGTAGCCGCAAAAATCGCGAGAGGAAGGAGGAAACAGAAAGTCCCGCAGCGTGCGCCGTAGAAATACTGCCGGCCGGCACCACGGGAAACACGCTCCCTTTTTACTCGAAAGTTCCGGGAGCTTCTTTCCGAGCGCCGGTGGACGGATCAACGCCGCCCAGTGGTGAGTTCGGTGGAGTTTCGAGTGGAATACAACTAATGAAATGCAGTTATTTGATGAATGAGAGTTCCAGCGGGTCCCAGGAGGGGGCGAGGTAGGCGAAACAGAGAATACCTGCGCCTGGAGGAAAAACAAAAAACAAAACAGAAAAAAAAAAAAAAAAGAAAAAAAATGGCCCAGGCCTCCTGAAGCAGTAAGAAAAGCAGAAAAAGAGACGGGAATAGGCGAGGAGCTGAGCCTGCAAAATTTAAGGGGGCGCCAAAAAATTATCAATAAAGATAAATAATATTTTAATGCAGTATTTTAAAAGGTCCAAAATTAATGCAAGAAATCCATGAGGAACAAACAATAGTCGTGTGTCGCTTTAACGACGGACTGCATTCTGAGAAATGTGTCCTTTGGGCGATTTTATGTTGTTCGAACATACTTGTACTTACACAAAGCTAGGTGGTATAGCCTACTGCACACCTAGGCTGTTTGGTATAGCCTGTTGCTCCAAGGCTACACACCTGTATGTTACTGTACTGAATACTGTAGGCAATTGCAAGATAATGGTAAGTATTTGTGTATATAAACATAGAAAAAGTACAACGAAAATATAGTATAAAAGATAAAAAATGGTACACCTGTATATAGCACTTCTCATGGATGGAGCTTTCAGGACCCGAAGTTGCTCTGGGCGAGTCAGTGAGGGGGGGCGGGGGGTGAATGTGAAGGCCCAGGACATTATATTGTTCAGTACTGTAGACTTTGTAAACACTGTACACTCATGCTATACTAAATTTATTTTTAAAATATTTTTCTTTCTTCAATAATAAATTAACCTTAGCTTACTATAGGTTACTGTATAAACTTTTTAATTTTTTAACTTTTTCACTCTTATCTGATAACACCACTTAAAACACAAACACATTGTACAGCTGTACAAAATATTTTGTCTTTATATCTTCATTCTATAAGCTTTTTTCTATTAAATTTTTTTTTTTTTTACTTTTTAAACTTTTTTTGTTAAAAACTAAGACACAAACACACATATTAGCCTGGGCCTACAGAGGGTCAGGATGGGCAATATCACTGTCTTCCACCATCCCATATTCAGGGTCAGTAACATGCACGGAGCTGTCATCTCCTACAATAACAATGCCTTCTTCTGGAATACTTCCTGAAAGACATATGTGAACTAAAATAAAATTTTAAGGCTCACCCCCCCACCGGCTGACTAAATGGACCCCCTCGTGGCCAAAGGAATATCCTACAACTAAATCGCCTGCCAGGAGGAAGGAGGTCAGACATGCCTTATCACGCCCCCCTCCCTTCTTGGGGACATCCTTTGTAACCTATTAACATGCCTAAGGGTATGCAAGACAAGCCTACAGGTCCTCAATTTACACAACAAATAAATGTGGTGGCTTATCTCTGATAAACAACTCCTCTGTTAAAACATTTCCAAACCTTTAGACAAAGCTTCATGTCTTTAACCAATTACAAGCCAAAGAATCTTTAAACCCACCTATAACTTGCAAGCCCTCCCCCTTCGAGATGGCCCACCTTTTGGGCCAAACCAATGTATGCCTCCCATGTATTGATTTATGACTTTACCTGTAACCCCTGTCTCTCTGAAATGTATAAAACCAAACTGTAACCCAGCCACACCAAGTCCACTTGCTCAATGCCTCTTGAGCGTGGCTCCAGGTCATGGTTCTCAAATTTGGCTCAGAGTAAATCTCTTTAAAATTATTTTAAGGAGTTTGGTCTTTTTTTCCATTGACACATACTTGAGGCTGTTTTACAGTTAACTCTTCTTTTGTAAGTAGAGGGAGTACAATGTAAAATAACAATAAAAAGTATAATAAACAGGTAAGCCAGTAACATAGTAATTTATTATTATCAAGTAAAACATGAGTAATGTGTTATGCTACCATGTTTCAGCAGCTACGTCACTAAACGATGGGAATTTTTCAACTCTATAATCTTAAGAGACTACCATCATATATGCAGTCTAACATCACTATGCAGTGCATGACTATTAAAATTTTATTGCAATACAGGATCTGAGCCATATTGGAGCCTGAGGCACAGGAAAATGTACACCCCTATATTCATGTTTTTATGTATTTTTTAAAATTTTTTCTAGAACATTAGTTGAATATTGAAAATTTTGAAAATAGTCGTATTAAAACTCAACATTATTTTAAGTTTAAATATTTTGTTTATACCAAAAATGGAATTTAATTTTAATTTCCTGGTGTTAATGGAAGTAAACTGAGCAGTAATAGTTTTAAAATCTACTTCTTTGCTTATCTTGTTTCACTTGCAAGAGTTGCCATGTCTCACAATTTTCCTAGGCCAAGTGACAATCTTAAATAATTTTAACTTCAGCTCACTCGTCTTTATTTAAAATTTTGGTATTTTGTTCACCATGGATTTTTTTCATTAGTTTTAATATTTTAAAAATATTCCATTAAAGTATCATTGATCTTGATTGTGAGTTTCCTGGTGTCCCTTAAATTTTATCTTATTCACCCTAACCCTGGCCCTGATAGGAAAGAGGATATATGGAGCCCCACAAATTGTGGAATCCAGGCCAGCGAGGGCCTCCCCTTCCTCTCCATCTCCCTGTCCTGGCACTGTCCAGCTTGAGGAGAAGGAAGGTACCCTCCAGATTGTTCTAATGTCCAAATTGCCTCCTCGGGCCCCTACTTAAAATCATTCAACTGCCCATTCTTGCCCTTTAGTGATAAAATCTTAACTGCTTAACACGGATTCCAACACACACCTTAACTCACTCCTGAAGGTCTGGCTCACTAGTTGCTGTACTGTATTTCTAGATGTGAAACTGCCCTTTATGAAGTTAATAAAAGGCTGTAAGGTGGGAACTGTGGTAAGGGCCTGAACCCTGCAAATCCATAGGCATAGTTAAAATATGTATATAGCCAGCCATTGTTCCCTAGGTTGCCTTCCTATAATTGCTTTCTACTCAGGAGTCAGATAGCTGATGGTCATGAAAATTCTTAGCTTTCTTCATTGCTCCCATAGGTAACATAACCCTTGTGAAACCTAGGCTTGTCTTTAAGATATCTTCCAGACCTTGCATTTTAGTGGACCAACTGACCCAACCAGACCAGTGGCCCATACCAAACAAGGAACCAACCCTACTGGGTCTTGTGACCTGGGAACTGACTCAGCACAAGAAGACAGTTTCTGCTTCCCAACCCTATGAGTTCATTCCCAGCCAATCAGCAGACCCAATTCCCTAGCCCTTTGCCCACCAAACTATCTTTAAAAATGCTGGCTCCCAAATTCTCAGGGAGGTGAATTTGAGAAATTCCTCCTGTCTCCTCACATGGTTCCTGCAATATTAAACTCTTTCTCTGCTGTAACCCCTGCCATCTCAGTATTGGCTTCCTCTGGAGCAGTGGGCAATAAACCTGGTTGGGCAGTAACAGACACTAACGTCTGTTTTATAATACTTCCACCTTCACGATGCTGAGTTCCTGAAACAGACCATATTACTGCCTTCCAGTCTTGCACAGGTATTAATAATCCTGCACCCACCCCGTGTGTTACTGTCAATCCCCTCCAGTCATTTTCTCTTTAAAAATCCAACTTTCATTTGGGGAGTGAAGTCAAATGAGAAACTAAATACACCCTTTCATCCAAAGCCAATTTCCCACTTGAAAGCTCCCTGTTTGCTTTAATGGTACCGAGATTCTCCCAGACTTGAACCTTGTAATCATCTTTAAATTTTCTCTGATCACCCACATCTGTTCACCTATATCCAATCAGTTGGCCCTAAAAATTCTTTCTTCATTATGCTACTAATATCTCCCTCTTTATATTTGCATACTTTGGGGTGAGGAATGTAAAGAGATTGTATAAATAAAAATGCAGAAAGTACTATACAAATTGAAAACAGCCAACCTTGGGTAAACTCTTACAACTTTGTAAATAACATCTTAGTGGAGAGTCTGGGCTAATCCAGGTTCTCTCTCAGACAAGAATTACTGAAACAGATTCTCCTTAGAGTGTTGGCTAGAGAAAGTTGCAAGTGCTGCTTTTTTTCTTCTATGGCAAAGAAAAGCATGTTAAAGTGTGCAAAAATTTTTAAATGTATAATGTCATGGAGGAACTAAGCAAAAACATTTTCTTCTACTATCAGATAGTAGATAGTATTTGATAGTATCTTCCTAATACAACAAATGCTTCAGCTTCACTCTCATTGTCCTCAGGATCTGAAATGTCCTCCCCCACCACCACGCTTTCAAAATCTGTTCTCCCATTTCATGTGCTTTACACACTCAGTCTGTGTTGTATTATAATTTAAATGACCACGAAGGTGTCTCATCTCTCCCATTGATTGTGAGCTCTTAGAGGACAGGGAACTTGTGAATATTCAATTCACAGTATGCTTTAAAAACAAGGACAGGCTTTAGAAGGGCTCAGGCCACAGGCCAGAGCACAGAAATAGCAAGAAAAATAGAAGAAGCCAGAAAGATGCTTAAATAGGCGTAAAATTAAAAGATTTAAAAAAAAAAAATCAAGGATCTGGAAGAGTGATTCAAATGTATTTTTGTATCAGAGATACCCCTTCGGAAATCTAAAGTTTGCATTTTTGTGAGGATGCCCTGAAACCTCTCTGTAGCATACATACACACACACACTCTCTCTCACTCTCACTCACTCACACACACACACACACACACGCAATCATGGACTTTCCACAGTTGATCCGTGGACCCACAGAGGGCCTTCCCAATACTGAGAAGTAGTGACAGGTTCAGCTTTAATCCCCGGCGGTAGTGAACTCAGGGCTTTTGTCATTTGCAAAGCTTACTAAGAGAAATGTACATCATATATGCCCAGGGCTGCAAAGTTACCTTTGGCCTCACTCTTTTATTTCCCCCTAAATTAAAAGGGTTTCAGTTATAAGTATCCAGTGGTAGAGACCCAGGCTGACAATGCTTTATCTCAACTAGGAAGCTTTGGACAGTTTTGCTGTTAAAAAAATTTTTTTGGAAATTTTAATCAAGTTTTTACTTTGCTTCTAAAACACTTTTTCTACTGCCTCATAATAACTGGTGGAAAATTATAGCACTTACTACCTAAACTGATTACTAGCATGTATTTTAAAATGAATCAAAAGCAATTTTAGCAGTATTTCATAGTTATTATGGCTTTTTAATTTTAAAAAATCAACCTGACAATTTTTATGTAATTCAAGATTGAAATTATGATTCATCTAGGGATAAAAAGGCTTAGTTGTTCAAGCTGAAAGATTGACATCTGTCTTTTTTTTTTTTTGAGACAGTCTCACTCTGTTGCCCAGGCTAGAGTGCTGTGGCATCATCCTAGCTCATAGCAACCTCAAACTCCTG